>JABXJD010001239.1:57500-100871 GCA_013375575.1 Percina caprodes | reverse complement strand
ACAAGCATGTTGAAGGCTTAAGCCTGGAATGACTACACAATAAAAACCCCAGTAGACAAAACATTTTCATCTCAGAGTGGCTCTGAGATGAACGTAAGTCACAAACTCATGAGCACATATTGGCACTCGGCTGATCCTGTACATTATATTTAGAAATCACTAAGGCTGATTACTGTTAACCATACAGAGAAGCGAAACATCAGACCAATGCCTGCAAGTTACAAATGCAAAGGAAGTTTGGTTCCTGTTTTTGAGCTCTTAATATATATTATGTAGTTGTCTCAAAAATGGACATCAACATTTTTACATTAACTCTTAAATGACTGAATCGTTCAGATGAAGCACTAACAGTTCCAGTTATGCCGTTCATTGGAACAGCCCTACCCTTACTGTGCAATGATAGACGCCACTAAAGCCAAAAATGCTAAAATATAAAAATGTGGACACTCACTAGCTCAATGTTTGCTTTTTTTGTGTAGTTTTTTCACTTAAATATTTAGGTTAAAGGATGCAGGGAACAGAAATATGTACAGCGGTGCTCATAGGTTTACACACCCATGCTAAAGTGACTAAAAAGAGGAAGAAAAAAAATATCTTTTGGAAATTGATCTTAATAAAAAAATGAGGAAAAAGTCAAACTTTTAGGGCACTAATTATCTTTGTGAATGAAAACTTTATCGTGAATAAATAAATGTTCTTCCTTAAAATACAGAGGGCATAAGTATACACCCCCTATGTTAAATTCCCATAGAGGCAGGCAGATTTTTAATTTTAAAGGCCAGTTATAAGTTTCCTTGGCCTTTGGAATGAAAATATACCCCCCCCCCTCCCCCAACCCCCAAACCCCCAAACCATCACATACCCTTCACCGTACCTAGAGATAGGCATGGTGTTATTTCAGTTAGACTAATAGCTGGTGTGATTTGTAGTGAGAGATGATTTTATGGAAAGTTCCCCATGCTAATTTCTATGTATGGTGAAGGGTGTGTGATGATGTGGGGGGGGGGGGGGGTATTTTAATTCCAAAGGCTAAGGGAACTTTGTCAGGATGCATAATATACTGGATCCATAAAATAACTGGCCTTTACTAATAAAATCTGCCTGTCTCTATGGGTATTTAACATAGGGGGTGTATACTTATACCCCCTGTATTTTAAGGAATAACGTTCATTTATTTACAATACATTATTCATTGACAAACAAAATTGGTGTCCTTAAAGGTTGGATTCTTGCTAATGTTTTTTTAATCAAGGCATTAAGATCAATTTCCAAAAGATTATTTTTTTATTCCTCTTTTTAGTTAACTTTAGCATTGGTTCATAAACTTATGAGCACCACTGTAAGCAATCTGATGACAATAGATATCACCACAATAAAACCACAGAGTGCGAAATGCAATGATACACGATAACATCTCAAACAGAACATTACCTACAACAAGATACAGAAGTGAATTTGTTTTAATGGTTTGCATCACACCACACATTAAATCTAGAAAAGGTGATGGTTTAGGAATTAATCTGTTTCTCTTTATATCTTTGTTAACCTCTAAATAAGCATACTATATGTCCTAAATGTAGATATACAGTACCTGGCACAGAGAGAAGGAAGACAACTAATCCCCTCGCTGCTGCAGTTAAACTCATAGCTGCTCCTCTCATCTGCAGGACTTCAGAGAAAATAACAATCAGGTAAATAATGTCGGCAAGAAACTGCAATCACATCAATAAATAATTCTGCTTACAACAGAGAGAGATGTTGTCTTGAAAGAGAACGCTCCTCTGGGGTCAGTACGGTGAGCAGAAGACAGAAGTCAGGCTGCTAAGAGGAAGGAAGTCAAGTTAATTTTAATATTATCAATATGCATGAAGTGCATATAATGATACAGTGACAGGACTCACACACTGATAGAGATTGGTGATTCTCACGCCCTTTCAAAGCACCACAGGATTTCTCAGGGATAAAACTGGACTGGTTATTAACTTTGTCTCTGTCTACAGTGCTGCTGAGCTATACATTCATTCTGTTTTATAAATAAAAGAAGAAAATCCAATGTCAAACTTGCAGCAGAATGACATAAACTGTCAGAAGCATATGCATCTCCAAAGGCTGTTTGTCATCCATATTTCCAACACAAATCTGTTTCAAACTTGCACAAAGCCCAAAGTGGCCAAATCCTTCTCAGCCTGAGGACTTTAGTGAAGACTGCCCATATGCAGGTTGTGTTCACTTGAAACAGAAAGAGGATGCTCCACTGTCAGCCCAGTATCACTTCTTCAAATTCAAAACGCAGAGCTTTGAATGGAACAGTGGTCAACCTGGAAGGACTCTGATTGTAACAGGTACAGATGAACACAGAGTATACTGAATCAGCAACCAACACGGTACATTTACAGAAGCACATCTCATCAACAAAAAAAGAGGCAGTTAGTTGTTGATGTGGAATAATTTCCTATGAAATTGTCACAATGTATTTGACATACTGGAACTGTTTGGGGTCTATCATCCTCTCATATCCAGTTCTCCAGGGCCAGGTGACCAGAAAAAGTCTGCCAGTCATTGTAAACCTGTGCAGAGCTAAAGTGGTTGTCTTTCCTTTGTCTGGCTTTAGAATGGAGAGGAAATGAGGAATGACACCTTGTCTTAACCAGTCCAGTTTCATCCCTGAGAAATCCTGTGGTGCTTTTAAAGTGCGTGAGGATTACCAATCTCTATCAGTGTGTGAGTCATATCACTGTATCATTATGCAAATTGATTCACATCTATCTGCGGTAACGCTGTAACATATGCTTTTAGACATGGGCATCCAAAAATACACAGTTTCACCAGAATAACTCACACTTCTGTCCAATAAGACAGTCACCAACTTCATGCATATTGATAATGTTAAACTTAACTTGACTTCCTTCCTCTTAGCAGCCTGACTTCTGTCTTCTGCTTACCGTCCTGACCCCAGAGGAGCGTTCTCTTTCAAGACGACATCTCTCTCTGTTGTAAGCAGATTTTTTTAATTTATGTGATTGCAATTTCTTGCAGACATGATTTACCTGTTTGTTATTTTCTCTGAAGTCCTGCAGATGAGAGGAGCCACAACCTATGTTAATCTCAGAGCCACTCTGACCAAAGATTAAACCCATAATAATAATAATAATAATAATAATAATAATAATAATATTAATGATGCATAACAATGCATCTTGATGCTTGTGAAAGTCGCCTTCTCTCACAGTGATCTTCCATGTCAGAGGCTCAGTGATTGGCTTCTTAGAACATGAAACATGAGGTGGTCAGATGTAATGTGATAAAGTAGATGAACAGCCTTTTTTTGCCTAATTATTTTATGTATATCTTATTAGATCATGTGCATGTATACAAAACGTATTTATTTTTGTCCTTTTGGACATTTTTGTGTGTTTTGTTCTGCACTCTTGTCTAAATTTTTAAGTTGTTGTCCATTATCCCGTCCTCTTTCAGTCACTGTTTTCTGATTTGTACATGTCTGGAGACAGTAACTTTTAATTAAAAATCAACACATTTATACAAAAAAAATTAAAATTTATATTTTTTTAATAATCGATTATTAACTTATCAAAATAGAGCATTGAATTGTTCTAGAGAGAATCGAGATGGATCTAAGAATTGATTATTTTTCCCAACCCTAGAGTTCCTTAAAGCTGCGTTACCTTTCATTGCTAAGCAACACTTTACCCCCTTTGTGTCTTAAAACAGAAATTACATAAGTCATACTTTTTTTTGCACTTTTAAACTCCAGGTATTATTAACATGAGATGTTATACGAGAGAAACATTTTTCATTTTAGTGCCAAGTAGTTTTGGTCAAAATATTTGTCATCTAGGAAGTTTTCATATGGAAGAACCTCCTGAGTGTGATTGTGCTTCCTGATGTGCTCTGTGTTGCAGTGATACAGGGTCAGGATGGCTGGGGGGTGACTTACACCTCTACTCACATCTGTGCCTTCAAGGGATCAACCGTGGAAATGAATATATATTTTTTTTTTGTAAATCTTTTGAGAAACTCCAGACATTATGTGTAATAGTTAAGCTTATATTCAGTCACTCATTCAACTTTTATATTAACAAGAACGTGATATTAACATGTACATTTTCTCCTCACCAGATGACCCACTGTGTTATTCATGATATAAATGATTTTCTGTATAGTGAGTTTTTATGTGTCTCTGTACATTCTCTCCTCCAGATGGTCCAAAGCGTCCCTCTGTGTCAGTGAGTCCCTCTGCTGAGATAGTGGAGGGCAGTTCAGTGACTCTGACCTGTAACAGTGATGCTAACCCAGCAGCTACTTATACCTGGTTGTACAGCTCAGACCTCCCATTGAAGAACAACAACTGGTCCTCACTACTAGTACTGAGGCTACGCGGCCTCCCTCCCTCTGGTGTAGCCGACACACTTTTCAGCACCTGGCAAAATGCCAATAGCCTGAAGTGGTACAGATTCAGCAGAGAAAGAGCAGAATCAACAAGTGTATAGAGTGTAGAGTCAGCGAAAAGGAGTCACAGAGAAAGAGGTGTCTGTACGCCACTCAGAAGGCGTATAAGGGCCGCGACGCACCAACCTGATGATTGGCCGTCGGACAGTCTGGCGAGGTCGGTGACTCGAGTCTGCTCGGTGTGTTCCGTGCCGGCGTTTGTTCGGAGTGGTCCGAAGGGCCGTCGGCCTTCATTTTGGCCGACCTGACATACTCTCAAAGTCTCAAAGTCATCGAGGACTCGTGAGACTGTCATTACCAACAACTGATTCTCTGTTATTTTTGTTCATGACAATAAATAACTTGATTCTTAAATATGGTAAAAAAATAAACAGAAGCATGAAACACAAACGTGACTGTACTTTAATAGTTGTTTTCTTCTTAAAGTATACATACAGTATGCACTGTGGCATGCTGATACATGTATGTGTCAGTTAAAGGCTTGGTTCACCCAAATTACAAAGGAAAACCCCTAGTGGTATTTGACTATGCAGGTGGACAAGTAAAAAAAATGTATGGGATAAGTGAGAAAATGTCTGTTTTTGTAATTTGTGTCAACCAACCCTTAAAAGAACAGTGAGCAAATAAACCAATTTTTCCATAACCCACATATGTTTTTCTATAACATTACGCTGCACTTGGCCATGTCTGTCCTGAGGAATGCACAATATTTGTAACCGTGGCTACCTGCTTAAACAAAAGGAATAGAAAAATAATAAATAACAGACCACAGATCAATGTTGAGTTCATTTCTTGACCGTGCTGTACAGTACAAATACGTCCTCCCCATCTTCTTGACGTCTTGTCCTATGAAGGGAGTAAAACATTCATACTGACAGTTTCTAACCCAATGTGTATTTTCTTTTATTATTAAATTGTTTTTTTAACATTTTGACATGAGAAGAGCTACTCACCCTGGGGCGCTACTGGCATTCTCAGTTTTGACAGTGGTGTAAGTGACAGTGGTGTAATCAACATCGTCCTGATCCTCTGTTTGCCTGCGGGGCTGATGTGGCCTGATGTTGGTGTAGAGAGCGTCTCCCTGGCCCTGAGGGAAGCAGATGCTGGAGTAGTTAAGGTCATCTTCCTGTTCTGCTGGTTGTCTCCATGTTGGACCCACATTTATCTGATGGGACAAACACAACTCAAGCATAACTACACTTGTATTGCCAGGTTCTACAAAATGACCTTACAGACGCATGTCCACTTAAAGGGATCACATAGAAATGAATAGAACACCTTTCTCGAGATTTAGCGGCCCTATTTGGCCTATATGGATACATATACATACACAAACTCATATAGCAGATCTGATCTGAATTGATATGCCACTGGTTGTCACAGCAAGCTACATTGCCCTTTTTTCTTGTAAAAGAAAGTCACCTACTCCTTTTGAGCAGGGTCTAACCTCATTTGTAAGATGGTGGGTCAGGGAGGGGTCTTGGAGTTGTATTTTGTGAGTTTATGTACTGTGTGTTTAATTCAAATGAAAAATTGAAAATAAAATGTTTTAATATGAAAATGAGCTTAAAGTAAAATAGCTGTTAGATTTTGGGTGGGATTGGGAAAAACTGATGTTCAATTCTTTACCATTTCTTCAAAAGCTACGAGGAGTTTCTGGGCACAATACCTGATGCTCTTTGTTGTGAAACTAGTTTTCTGATGTTGCAAGTACATCACCAGTAGTTCTCTTATACCCAAAGACAACTCAATGTTCATCAATTTAACTGGTGAACCCTGTGCCACCACTAGACAGATTTAAACAGTGTTGGGAAGGATACTCTCAAAACGTATTCTGTTACAGAATACATGCCCAAAAATGTCATTTGTAACGTATTCTGTTACATTACTCAATCTCAGTAACGTATTCTGAATACTTTCATTACTTCCACATTGAATTGCATTTTATAAGTGTAGGAATGCTGCCATCAAATACTGCATATACTGGTGTGTTCTTCTGTTCCAACTGGCTGAATGTGTTAATTCAATTTCAATTCAATTTTATTTATAGTATCAATTCATAACAAGAGTTATCTCAAGACACTTTACAGATAGAGTAGGTCTAGACCACACTCCATAATTTACAAGTGTTAGTTTCCCTGAAAGTGCAACATATTATAATTTGCAGAGAAAAAAAGACTATTGTCACAGATAGATGAGGCTTGGACCCAAACGCAGAGTTGAAGGACTTTAATGTAGACCAAAACCAAAAACGAAGAGGATAGCAGAGCAAAACTAACAATCAGGTAGTCCGAAAAGCATGCAGGCCAGGAAGCAAGGAAGCCAGGAAGGAGCAGGTACACACACACACACACAATACACCACTCGACAAACTCAAAAAACAGAATTGTATCTGACACCACTGAACACACACAGAACAAAATGAACCCACAAGACACAAAGGAAACACAGAGACTAAATACAAAGGGTGAGGACACTAGGGTTGGGGAAACAGGTGAAACAAGGCGGGAAAACAAGAGACAGGAAGTAAAGCCAGACAGGACTAGGGAAAAAAGACAGACGTCAAAGTAAAACAGGACAACACACACACACACACACACACACACATTCTACTCATTGTCTGTTTGTGGATTTACTTGTTTTGTTTGGTTAGTTTTTACTGTAGGAAACCGCTGCTGCTGTAACAAGGGAATTTCCCCACTGTGGGATGAATAAAGTATTATCTAATCTAATCTAAAACCATGACAACTATAAGGGATGTTTATGCAAAAGATGTTTAGCTTGGTTAAAAAAAGAAAAGAAATGACCAATCTTCCCTTTTCAGTTTCTTTATTTACTCAGCTGTTAAAAATGGAAAAATAGACAAACATATTCTGTTTCTGTACAGAATTTGCTATTACTACATCTAACATCTGTTTTTAACTGAGCGACTAAGTGTATAGGTGTTGCCACTCATCACCTTAAAATTAAAAGCGAAAAAGCGTTCACAATGTTTCTCTCACCTGTGCTCTGTTGTCAGGGTTCTCTCCATCATCAGACTGTTGTGTGACAGACTTGTTTTTTCTTCTAGATAGGGGAATGAGATATCGACTGGATTAACTAATACATTTAGGGTGCAGATGCGTTAGTGAACATGATCTTAGTGACTCAGAATTTCTCACCTGAACCACAGGAAGGCGGCGAGGAGTAGGATAGCCAGGAGGACAGCAGTGATGGTTCCTGTAAATGCTGATTTCCATGCACCTGGATAATCAGACGGAAATACTGACACAATGCATCAGGGATATACAGAACCTTGGAGTAATTACATCTTGAAGCATCTACACACTCAAACCGTTCAGTGACCCCTTATGCCCTGTATGAAAAGGGGCATATATATATATATAGACACACAGTATATATATCTGTATAATATGTATATAGTATATATATTCTTTTTTCTTCTTTTAACTTTTTACTCTATGCTGCAGCAAAAACACATTCATTTTTTGTCACTCATTTAATGAGGTCAGTGGTGGAAGAAGTATTCGGATCCTTTACTTAGGTAAAAGTACTAATACCACACTGTAAAATAATCTGTTACAAGTAGAAGTCCATTCATCCATCTTCGTCCGCTTATTCGGTATCGGGGGCAGCAGCTCCAGCAGGGTACTCCAAACTTCCCTTTCCCGAGCCACATCAACCAGCTCCGACTGGGGGATCCCGAGGCGTTCCCAGGCCAGGTTGGAGATATAATTGCTCTTAGTCCTGGGTCTTCCCTGGGGCCTCCTCCCAGCTGGACGTGCCTGGAACACCAATCCAAGGGAGGCGCCCAGGAGCCATCCTCACCAGATGCCTGAACCACCTCAACTGGCTCATTTCGACGCGAAGGAGCAGCGGCTCTACTCCGAGCTCCTCACGGATGACTGAGCTTCTCACCCCTATCCTTAAGGGAGATGCCAGCCAACCTCCTGAGGAAACCCATTTACCCTGGATCTCGTTCTTTCGGTCATGACCCAACCTCCATGACCATAGGTGAGGGTAGGAACGAAAACAAGACCGGTAGATCGAGAGCTTTGCCTTCTAGCTCAGCTCCCTTTTCGTCACAACGGTGCTATAAATTGAATGTAATACCGCACCTGCTGCTCCGGTTCTCCGACCAATCTCCCTCTCCATTGTCCCCTCACTCACGAACAAGACCCCAAGGTATTTAAACTCCTTCACTTGGGGTAAAGACTCAAGTTGAAGTAGAAGTCTTTCATTGAAAATGTTACTTAAATAAAAGTATGTGAGTTTCATCAGGAAAACATACTTACAGTATTAAAAGTAAAAGTACGCAATGCAGAAAAATATTCACATTTTAGAAACTGGAAACGATCCAAACAGTTGTGTGTATCATTCCAGCTGGACTTATAGGCCGTTATATTATTGGGTACTTTAGTTGATGATAAAATATCTTATTTTATAAGCTATGTGTGTTGTATGCAAACCAGTAACTAAAGCTGACAGATTAATGTAGTGGAGTAAAATGGATATGTAAATGTAGAAGTAGAAAGTGGCATGAAAGAAAAGACAAGTACTTCAAGTTTGTACTTAAGAAAAGTACTTTAGTAAATGTACTTAGTTACATTCCACCACTGATTGAGGTTTTTGTCACCCACCTGTTAAGTGTGTACTTTGTCTGTTACACACCACCTGTAACTATAGTGGGATCCAAATAAAATCACATATAAAGAGATGTATGTACGTGAACGCACATAACTTACCTGCTACAGTCAGATGTAAGGTGGAGGTCTGACGTCCTCTTCTGTTCTGGGCTTCACAGGAATAATTCCCACTGTGTTCAGCTCTAACATCAGTGATGGTGAAGATCTGTCCTGATGCTTTTGGTGAATCTTCATTCTCCTTGTACCAGGTGTAGTTAGCTGCTGGGTTAGCATCACTGCTACAGGTCAGAGTCACTGAACTGCCCTCCACTATCTCAGCAGAGGGACTCACTGACACAGAGGGACGCTCTGGACCATCTGGAGGAGACATTGTATAATCTCATTAACATTTGTGGGCAGAAATGAAAGGCTTTCTCGATACAATGTTAACAAGCATGCATGTACAACGGTGCTGAGGTGCAAAACAGAAAACCTTTTTTCGTAAAAACAAATCCTCCAACCATACAACGATATGGGTCACGTTTCCATCCTCATATCTTAACTAGAGAATGTCAGTTGCGGATCATTAACATGAAATGGTTCCAATTTGGTTAGGTTTAGGCACAAACACTAACTGGTTATGCTTAGGCTCCAAAATTAATTAGTGGAAAAAGATTGTGGTTTGGGTTCAAATCAGACAATACTTCACTTCTGGGTAAGCACATGGCTGAATGAGACATTGTAAAAATAAAAAAAACAACTCACATTTACTTTAATTCTCAAGGTTGGACGGGCCTGTGTGTACGACTGATTTAGTGAGACACAAATAAGACAGAAATGCTAACTGTGACTGCATGTTACTACAGCTTTCACAACCGTTGGGATGGGATTTTAAACTTGGGGTACTCAGAGGTCGCCCAAGTTCCGAGCTCAGAAATCCGAGGTCAGGGGCCGTGTTTCTGACTTTGACCTCAGAAAATCAGACTTCAAAGTACAAATGGAACGCACTATTATACGTAGTTGGGAGATGTAGTTCCAATGAGACGACCTGTAGGGGGACCGAAGCGGGAAAAGTCAAGTAGTGTTGCTTTAACATAAATATAGGTCTAATTGATGCTTGAACAAACGACCCATGGGAGCGTTTTTCAGGGGGAGGACAGTCTCATCTATGAACATTTTGATCTTTGTTTCACTGTTACAGATGTTCACTAGCTAAAGGAATTTTATCTGATGCACCGGTGATCACAACCACTGCTCTGTGTCAAGGAGGTAACTGCAAATCATAGTCTTCAGCTGTTTTGACATTTTTTGCAAGCCACTGTCTCCTTATTTTAAATAAAGTGAATGTCTAAATGATTTGCCGTGATGTTTTCTTACACTGGACATCTAAGACTAGAGGCGTAGAGGTGGTCCGTCCAAACTGATTCTCAGACTTGCACTGGTAGTTGCCTCTGTCCTCTGAGCTGATGGAGGAGAAATGATAGATGCTCTCTGGTCCCTCAAGCAGTTTTTGGTTTTCCTTGTACCAGGTGTATTTAGCTGCTGGGTTAGCATCACTGCTACAGGTCAGATTCACTGAACTGCCCTCCACTATCTCAGCAGAGGGACTCACTGACACAGAGGGACGCTTTGGACCATCTGGAAAATATATTAACATCGATTTTCATGAATTCAGGTGTGTTACAGCTTCTGAAACATTGGAAAAGGTGAATAAGATTGTTTGCAAATGGCAAATACAAATCTTGAAAAGAAAAATTGTTAGTTTATGAAGTGTATATGATTGCCAATAGGAATTAAAACGGCCTCTGTGACATCTACTGGAACTGCTCAGTGAACTGCAGCTGAAAGCTACGATTGTGAAGAAAGCATTATCTGCTAAACCTGTCTTTTGTTAACTAAATGTAACACATTTATGTGTTTTTACTCACATTTCACATTAATAAATACAGATTCAGATGTCCTCCCGAGCTCATTCTGAGCTGTACAGTAATATTGTCCAGAGTCAGAGGGCTGGATGGAGCTGAAGACGAGCTGTGGTCCTTCACTGAGCAGTCTTTGGTTCTCCTTGTACCAGGTGTATTTAGCTGCTGGGTTAGCATCACTGCTACAGGTCAGAGTCAGTGAATTATTCTTCATAATGTCACCAGGGGGAGTCCTCAACACAGAGATAAGCTTCGGAGCATCTGGAGGAGGTGATGTGACAGACATTAATATGAGAGCGTTCATCACCCACTTTCATACAATACACTACAATTACTGCCTTGCAGTTGTATGCCTTTGCCAACCACTGCAGATGTTGCAGTTTACATCCATATCTGACCAGACTCACATATGTAGTGAACATTAATTAATTTAAAAAAAATTTAAGTGTTGTTTGGCAAACTGGGGATGCTTCACACACGTCAGGCAGATTTGTGTCATTATTTGAGTGTCAATCAGTGGAATCAGGAAGAAACTCAGCAGGGTGTGAACCGAGAAACCAGTGTGTGTCTTTGTTATTGTTACCTAATTTTTGTCACTTGGTGGCAGCAGAAACTAGCTGTAAACTATCACCTTATTTAGTTGCAAACTTGCTGGCAAACTGTTTCTATTTACACATGCAGCAGACACAAAGCCACACTAGCATTCATTGTGAGTTGGATTTTTTTTTTTATGGAAATCTCTGAATCTTTAGCAGCTAATACATATCATGTCACAAAAAAGGACTCATGCGATCCATTATTTCTCTAGAAATATAACTGCTTTAAAGTTTCCACCAGATGTTGTTGGTGAAAGAGAGGAGTAAACTCACACACTGGAGTAGAGCGGTAGCTCTGGTAAGCACAGGAATAGCTGTCTGCAGGATCAACGTGACCTCCGTAAGAAGGAGATGTTTCTCCCTGAATCTTTGTTTCATTCTTGTACCAAAGGAAGGAAGGCCGGGCAGTAAGACAGCTGCTGTGACAAATCAGCTTAGGACCAGTTGAAGACCAGATCACCTGCACCTGCACATCTGGATCTGTGAACAAGGAACATGAATGTCATAAACAATTACGCCATGCACAATCTACCACTCTATATGTACACTTTGATCTCTTATCTAACCAGGTAAATGCTCTTTGTATGTAAAACATACACATACACAAAACCACAACTAATCAATAAGTGCATACGCTCCATGTTTGAAGCATATTTACTTCTTACTTAATACTTTCCCTTGTGTTAAATTTCAATTTTTAACTAACCAGGCATATATCAAAATGATCATTTTCAATATATATGAGAGCACACAATCTTCTTGTGTTATATATTTTAATATAACAATACATTGTATTGATCAGTACCTGTGACAGTCAGAGTTGTTCCAGGTAAACTGCTCCTCCATTCAAAGCTCGGTGTTATGAACTTGAAGTGATACTCAGCTGAGTCGCTCTCTCTCAGGTCAGAGATTCTCAGAGTGGAGCGTCCTCTCTCTGTTTCTACCTGAACACGACCTGCATACTGGGAGTCTTTACTAAGGTCTTCAGGCTGGGAAGGATTCTGCCAACGACGATCACGCTTACGACTGAACCAGAATGTTGATTTAATTGATGCAAGACTTTTGTAAGTGCAAGAAATGTTCACTGAAGAACCTTTGAAGGCGCAGATGCTTCTGTCAGTGTACGTCACTCTGTTGCATGAATGTCCACGGCCACCTGAAACATTCAATATTTTTTATTGTTATTATGACAACTGATGTCTTTACTGCAGTAATCCAAAGCTCGTTGTATTGCTGTGTTCAGGTTGTTTATGTCAAAGACACACGAAGAGATGGTACAAATCATTAGCTAAAAGTTCAAAACAACATAATGTTAGAGGAAGACTGTGGAGTAAACTCACACACTGAAGGAGAGGGGAAATCCTCGTATCCATTAAGGGCGCAGGAATAGCTGTCACCAGGATAAAAGTAGGCTGAATAAGAAGATGTTTTTTCATTTATTTTCTCTCCATTCTTGTACCAGATGTATGAAGAATGATCAGGGAGACAACTGCTCTGACACTTCAACTTTGCCCATGTACAGGGTTCAAAAGTGCATGGATTTAATTCATGTTTCTGCACCTGGAAACCTGGATTTGTAAAGAAACAGAATTATACTTTCAGACTGAACTGTCATCGTACACACATGTTAATAGACTTCAGAGATTCACAGCTTCCAAAATGTGGAGCATTTACAGTTAACCTACATAGTTTTCAACAATGATGTTACCTGTGACAGACAAGGTGACTCCATGTGAACCAGTATATCTTCCACCTTCTTGGTTTGTTGTGAACCTGAACTTGTACTCAGCTGAGTCGCTCTCTCTCAGGTCTGAGATTCTCAGGGTGCAGCTCTTTTTATGACACTTGTACTGCACACGACCTGAATACTTTGAGTCTGTTCTCAGATCCACAGGCTCTTTATCCAGCAACTTAGTGAACCAGAATGTTCTCTCAACTGTAGAATTTATACTGGATGGGTATGTGTAGCTGCAGGGTATGTTCACTGTTGATCCTTTAACAGCACAGATGTGAGTAGAGGTGTAAGTCACCCACCAGCCATCCTGACCCTGTATCACTGTAACACAGAGCACATCAAGAAGCACAATCAGACTCAGAACTACACCAGAGGACTGACTTGAATGTGAGAAGGTGCTTGGTTAAAGGTAACCGGGAACAGTTTGCACCCCAGAGTCATATTGACTACAGTCACTGTCACAAATCCAACACAGCCTCACTCCCAGCGAGTCAAAAACCAACGCTTGATTCATCATGGAAGCTGTTTGTCACCCTTTGTACCTTCTTTTTTTAGTTATATAGAGTATATTTGTCACATTTTAACCTCACTTTGAACCGTAGCCCTTTAAAAGCAATCTTACGATGACGATGATGTGTTTCTTTTCTACTTTTTCAGGGTGAATTTTGAAAGTTGTGGGACCACAAAGACAAATAAATAAATAAAACGGAACATGAATCTCACAGATATGTATTGATATCACACACAGACCAATACAACCCGATCCAATCTCCTCTCTAAAACACTTCTTATACGTCTTGGGAGTCACACTGTGAAGAAATAAAGACTGTTCCTGCTTCTTCTCTGTGTTTCCTCCCTGGTCTTGTGTTGTAGTTTCTGTCTTGCGTTCCCTTGTGAGTGTTTGTATGTTCTGTTTCCTGTTTTTTATTTTTGATAGTCTGTGTGTAGTCTGCTTCTGTGTGCGTTCACGGTTTGCCTGTTCTTGCTATTTCACTTTACATTTGGACTCTCCCCTGAGGTTAGTTTTCCCTTTTCCCTGAGAACCTTTAGTTTTGGATGTTTTTTCCCCTTCTGTTGTTTTTGGACCTTTTTGGATTTTCTCTGTACAACGGTAATAGACAATCTTTGGACACATCTAACAAGTCTGTGTTAGTGATCTCTTTTCCCGATGAACGACCTTTGTTCCCCCTCGGATGCCCATATGACGCGTAATGTGTGACGGACCTGCATTCCATTGGTTGAAAAGCATCAACAAATTCTCGCTAAGCATTATTGGAGATTTAAGCTGCTGCTAGCAACCATAGACAGTTAAAGAAGTGGAAAGTTAAGTTAGCCTACTTTTATAAATACGTCTGCTATGGAGCCCAAACGTGAGGTATAAGGTAACGGAGCCTTTCATACATTGTTGTGTTTCTCTAGAAATAAACAACGGACAAATAGAGTCTTTAAACGCTTCAGATGTAAAGTTATTCACTGTCAAAGTGGCGCCTAAATGAATGGCAGTCAATGGGATGCTAACTGCAGGTGATGGCTTTGTAGCATGAAAATGGCGCCATAGGAGCTACGCTTAGAGAGGAGAGGCTTACCCCCTTGGTAGCAACGACACTAGCAGCAGAAATGACCAAAAATGTGATAAATTATGGACATCAAGTGGATAAATCTTGGATGTAAGAGTAACAACCACCGAAAAATAGATACAAGTTCCAAAAAAAGCTGAAAAAGAAAAGATCCTTGGTGGGGTTATAAAATGGACACTTGTGTGACGCACGGGACAAGAACAGGACACGAAACCCTGTCTCCTGGGTGAAGGTCCTGTGTAGTTTGACCCATCCCCCCCCAAACCAACCTCTTTATGCAGATTTTAGGTAAACCTATAGGATATTTTATAACGGGTTTACAAAACGTCCTTCATGATACACCTTTAAAAGCTTGAAAAGATTTTACCTCAGAATGAGACAAATAACAGACTTTTTGACCAGAGACAATTTGGGCTTGTCATTGCGGGAGTGTTGCACAGGTGTAACTGTACGTACACACCGCCGCCGACTTGAGCTTCAAAGTTATAGGAAGTCATTCATTTTCAATGGAAGCTGGCTTCTCTCAGCTGCTAGACGCGGAAAATCAATCGGCATCACGTTTTGGGCTTGTTGAGCGACCGGATCGTCAAGCAGAAAGCTGAAATTTGGTCTACTTTATGGTAATGAGCTATTACGCTGTTCAGCGGCAAACAACCAGCAACCAATCGGAATATAGACGTCCTTCGCGCTGGCTGATTCCAGAATAACATACAATGTAAACTTTTGCTTCTACCAAAGCATTACTTCTGAGAAAATGGAGGAAAAGCTCATCATCGCCGTCGCTGGGTTCCCTATAACTTATATGACTCTGTTTGCGTATAGGGACCAGTTAATAAAAACCGAGACGTGGGACAAAATAGCTGGGATAGTTGCTGTCTCCGGTGAGTTGGTGAAGTGTGTGATGATAATTTCTATTATTTTTAACTAGGAGGGAATAATTGCACAACAATGAGCAGTGCACCATAGCATGCTAGTCTTTCTTGCATGATGTGAATGGTACGATCTGTTTGCAGATCATTTTACCCTCATTAAACGCGCAAAACTGATTTAAAGCATAAGAAGCATTTTAGTGTGGGAATGCATGCGTATTTCTACAGTTATCTATGTGCACTAAGCAGGGCATCATAGTGTTTGAAGGGGCGGTGAAGAAACGGGAACGGCATTGAACCTTCAATGCACTTTATCTGAAGAAACTGAATATTAATTATCAGAAGGATGCAGTACGTGAAAATGTTATTAGCTTGGTTTGTTCCTGTTTTTGGTCAGGTCAGGGGTGTGAAAGTATAGAAAAATGCAGAACACGGATGTGAAACTATTTTAGGCCAGTATGTTGGCAACACGAAGTCTCATTAATGTTCCTACTGAGGTCAACAGCACTGTCTGGATCCTCTACTTTTTATAGCACCTATATATTTTTCTCTCAAAAGAAGCAGTCTGCTGCCTTTAATCCTTATTTTATTTATATTATTATTTTCATCCTCATACCCCTCAGCACATGGTGCTCTCTCTATATATATTAGCATGACAGCCAATCCAATAGTCTACACAGTCCACTTAACTTAAAATTAAAAAAAAAACTTGACTCACTAGAACTTGTTTGTTTTAAGTTTCAGTGTGCAGACAAATGGCTTGAAAAATATCAGTAACTTCTCAAATATGACCCATTTTATTCCCAGTTGTATAGCAAGCAAACGTCTGGTGTTGCAGGATTGCAGGTTAATATCACATAGTATCACATCATGGGTATTTACTCAATACATTTAGCTTAAACCTACCTTCCAACAAAGTCTTACAACTTGTCCTAAAAAGTGTCGGCTTTAGAATATAAATGTAGATGTACGGTACCTTGTACAGACAGAAGGAAGATAAATAACCCGCTCGCTGCTGCTGGTAGACTCATAGCTGCTCCTCTCGTCTCTCTCTGTCTTACATGTCAGTAGATACTGTACTGTGTATTATTAGATTTCAAAATATGCTTACAACAAAGGAGGATGTGGTCTTGAAAGTGAAACTACAGTTAAAAAAAAGCTTCCCTGGCTTACTTCCTCTACGTTATTAACATGCATGCACAGCTGGATGACTGTACATCACCATATAAAAATCTGCAGGCTGTGCATGCACTTTCTAATATAGTGTAGACTATATAATAAAAGAGACTGAATGTCACAATGGCAGCCAGCTCCGAGTCTCACATTATCTTGCCTGCCATGTTTCCCTGCCATTTCAGATCCTGCCACTCCCCCCTGCCCTGCAGATACCCCTGCTGCCTGTGACCGTACCTGCCTAAACCATCACATCTGTTCCCACTTATTAGCCCTTACAGGCCCGTAGCCCGTAGTTAGAAGGAACCTCATGATTAAATACAAAATGAGTGTAAAAACTGCAAAAACACACACACACACACACACACACTTGTAGCAACTCATTTGGCAATGGCTTGAATGTAACGGACGTTCATTAATATCAAAAAGTTACTGAATGTTTGTGATCTTGTTTTTTATGTTATTTTCAATTCTTGTCTCATCAAAGCAAACTGGTGAGTCAGCTTTATTTCAGGAAGCATTTGTTGTTTTAGGTTGTGAGTTACCACCAGAGTAAAGGTTTATTACATGGTTATACATATGGACACATAATGAGCAAGTGAGAAATGAGTCAGAGCAATTAAACATATTTAATTATTATTTCTTTTCATTTGCTGATTAACAAAAAAATAAAAACGTCATTCTCAAAAATAAACAGTTTGCTTGAAGCTAAATTCCTGACATGATGTTCAAACTACAGAGTTGCTGTGCAAGCTGCAGCTTTATTTCAGTCAGCCACTGAAATACATATGGCTTATGTTTTGTTTTTTTCATTCAACCTTTATTTATCCTCGCGAGATCATTGAGCGGCGACCCTCATTATCAATGTCATCGAGTCATATTACAAAGACAACTACACAACAACTATCATAAGAAATATAGAAATACAATAAAACATTCAAAATTTGAAAAAGATTTGATAAATGATAAAATGATAAAATGATAAAATGATAAAATGATAAACTGATAAAATGATAAAATGTATAAATTGATAAATGCAATTATGTAAAGCAGTTAGCAAAAGCAAGTAGAAGTTTGCAGGTTTGGACCCACATTTCTAAATTTTGCAAGAGGACAATTTGTTGAAATATAGGCTACTATATAATATATAATGTAATTGTACATGCTGTGAAATATTTGGACTTTGCTACACTTTGCTTTTTCTGGCAGGACAGGTGTCATGTGAAAGGGTGATTAATATTTCTTAAAAGCAATTTATTACATCAAATAACATTTTGCATCCTATGTTAAATCCTGAATTTACGTAATGTACCTGCACAGGTACAAATAAAGCTGCATTCCACTCAAACCGTACGCTACCTGCTGCTGCTTCTGAAAACTGGCAATGCAGACTTTTGGAGTTTTTGTTGAGGTAAATGTATCCACTTAAATGTTGACCTTTTTTTTGTTACCATCCAGGTGAGTCTCCACCAGGTTTGACTGCATCTTAAAGTGCCCATATTATGAATAATATGATTTGGGGTGTTATTTTGTGTCTCTGGTGCCTCCACACGCATACAAACTTTGGGACAAATAACTATCCATGGTGTTTTGAGTGAGATGTGGTTTCTGAATGTCCTCTGCCTCCAGTCTCCAGGTGAGCTGTTCAAAATCTGAATGGCTTACGTCACTAGCTGAGACGAGGTGGCTAACTGTAGCAAATTATAGCGCTAGCATGCTAGCATCCTAGCTCGTTCTCAATGGCAAAACACTGCTACAACACACACTAGTTCACCATAATCTCCAAAAGAACTACTTCATGTCCCTGTTCTGCAGGGATTCCACAAGTGCCCCTTGTCTACAAGAAGTCTCCCAGCTAATCCTGCCTTGGACTAGCTGATGTGATCTTACCTAGCTACTGAGCATGTGCAACTCCCAACAAAGGTAATATAGAAGTGTGATGTCTCACTCTGGAGCTAAAACAGAGACCCAAAAACACAGGGTGAAAACAGGATCTGCAGCAATGTGCAGTACAACAAAAATATGGTGTTTTTTGAAAATATAACCATGAAAACCTATTCTGGTACAACCTCAAAGTACAAGTATGAACCTGAAAATTAACATAATATGGGCGCTTTAAGAAAATCAAATACGTTTTGACAAGTTATTCTTCAGAAATTGTTTGTCCCTCCATGCAGCGGACTCAACCTTTTCTGACCTTTACACCAGGTCTTCCTGCTCCTCTGGGTCTTCTGTCTGTGCTGCAGTGTGTGTGATGTTCTCATACGCAGGACAAGAGTCTAACTGATGGGGAGAGATGACATAATTCGAGACAAAAGCCTCATGAACGTGATTTGGATACAGTTAGATTTCATCAGTGGTAAGAAAGATAATAATGTAATTTCTCTTCATGAACTCTAAAATTAACAACTTTAAACAGCATTGCCAGACCTTCCTCCACAGCGCTGTGTAGGATGGTCGGGCTAGTCCACACAGCATTCTTGGATTGATGAAAAAGGGACTCTGGTTTATTGGCATTTCTTTAAACCAATTGTAATTGTGTTGGGCGGCGCTGATTGCTGGAAAAAAAACCCGGTGCCACTGCCAAATAGCTTTGGGAAGGAATTTGTTTTGGTGGAACGTGTGTATGTTTAAGTTTTTAAAAAAATACAGTGTTATATTATAAATGAAACTACCCAACTATATGCAGTCCTACAAGTCCAGCTGATATAAACAGCTGACTAAACACTCAGTTGATCAGAACTGTTTGGATTGTTTCCTGTTTCTAAAATGTGAGGATTTTTCTGCATTGAGTAGAAAACTTGTGATAAAGAAATATATACCAAGAAATGAAAGAAACAATATGATTCGCTAACACTGGCAGTAAATTATTGCAATTTTAAGCTAATTCTGTATTGGTATTTTTATAAATTACAGGCTTACCAGCCGAAAAATGATATGAAATGACCAACGCTGCATGTCGTAAAAATGCATAAAATACAGTATATCAACTTAATCCGAATACTCATAAATGTGTGTCTAACCTGCTTGAACACTGTCTAAGGTAGCAAGGTGGGTGCATGACGGTGTGTGGGGGAGCCCGGAGGGCAGGGGGAGGGGTTAGAAGGAGCACTGAGGAAATGCTTCCTTCAAATCTTACTAGTTTCTCAACATTACCAACCCTGCATTTTGATGTGTGTTGTGATCAGACTCTTGGGTGTTTGCTGACTGTGCTGTACAGTGCAGATAAATTCTCCGCAGCCTCTTGATTTCTTGATCTGTGAATGAAGAAAAACATACTTAGAGAATGAAAAACCCAGAAAATAAAAAACATTAAAACGGTAAGAATAAAGACATTTTCTGATGGACTCACTTTGTGGTAGCACTGGCCCTCTTAAGGTTGACAGTAGTGTACTCCACATTCTCATCCTCCTCTTCCTCTTTGTGTCGGTGGGGCTGAGCTAGCCTGATGTTGGAGTAGAGAGCCTCTTCCTGGTTTTTAGAGAAGCTCACGCTGGCATAGCAAAGGTCGTCCTGCTGCTCTGCTGGAGCTCTCTGGACTGGAGCTGAAGGGCTGTCATACACTGAACCCATGTTTTCCTGACGGGGAACATTGACAAGAGTCCTCAGCTACATAGGTGAGTGTTTAAAGGTCCTGTCTCTTTAAGCCCTTCCCCTGACAACCAATAGTCTGCTCTGATTGGTCAGTGTTTCCGGGTCTTCTGCATCTGCACTCTATGTATCGGCGCACCATCACTGCCACCAGAAAATGACTGTAACAGCAGTCTAGTAGTGCTTTCTACCTGTATATAGTATTACTGTGACATCAGAACCGTATGGAGTCCTAACGGCTTGTTTAAAGGCACAGTTTCTGGACTGTCTGCATTTCCCTGTGGATTGAACATTTTGATGCATTTGCAGTATTTATATAGCACTTCAACCTGCTTTATAATGAAAAAAACAAATATGGGACCTGTAAGTATGATTTGTATTGGCCTGTAAAACAAAATCCTCATATTGTAAAGCATCTGCAGGGTTAAAGGTGACGAGCTTGTTCTGCAGTTCCAGTGAATTTACAAATACTTCCCCAGGCGTTACAAATTCCTGGTTTCAACATTTATTTCATGTTCTCTGTTGTGGGATCAAGTCTAATTTTCAAAGCCAAAAGTGAACCACAGGTTTGAGGTCACTTCTGTTGTTGTCGGTGTAATGCCTACTGATCACCAGCAGAGGGAAACGCAATTCAAGGATTGCTTAATTTCCCTTTATTTACAAACCCTATCATGTCTGTGTGGACGGAGAGGTTTATATTATTTCTACAGTGTCCCTGTCTCAGCACCTTATAATTTAGCAGAGGACATGAAACATTATTCAACTGTTTCCAGGTGAGAGAGGACTCTGACTGAACTCTTCTTCTGACCTGAGCTTGGTTGTCTGGTCGCTCTCGTTGCTCGGTGATTCGTTTCAAGGACCTCTTTCTTCTGCTAAGGAGAAATAATTAACCAGCAAATTAATCATCTAAATACAAATCTAAACGACTAAGTGAATTAAGAATGCGTTTCTGAATGACATCACAGTAAAACTGAAATGCTCACCTAATAAATAGGAAGGCACAGAGGAATATGATAGCCAGGACAATAGCAGTGATGGATCCAGCAGCTACTGATTTCATTGAACCTGGGAAACAGTGATGAAACCAGACGATTCATTATGGAATTCCAAGTTGTTTTGGTCTTTTAGCAACTGATAATTAGACATGATATCATAGATCCTCAGACAGATGCAGTCCACATAATGACTCATGTGTTATGTAGTTTTGCTTAAAGTAATAAAATATAAAGATTATCTTTCCAACAATGTGTGTTAATGTGAGTTTTTATAAATGACAAACCTCTGGATTAGTAATTATTGTTTTGTGCAAACATTTAATTTGCAAATGTATTCATGTTGACATCTATTTGTCATTAGATAGGTAGATAAAGAACTGGAAGGTTAAGATCATGTGAGAGTAAATGGGGAATATGACTTAACGTACCTGCTACAGTCAGATGTAAGGTGGAGGTCTGACGTCCTCTTCTGTTCTGGGCTTCACAGGAATAATTCCCACTGTGTTCAGCTCTGAAGTCAGTTATGGTGAAGATCTGTCCTGATGCTTTTGGTGAGTCTTCATTCTCCTTGTACCAGGTGTAGTTAGCTGCTGGGTTAGCATCACTGCTACAGGTCAGATTCACTGAACTGCCCTCCACTATCTCAGCAGAGGGACTCACTGACACAGAGGGACGCTTTGGACCATCTGGAGGAGACATTAACATGAATAACTTAAAGATTAGAGGATATGAACAAATGAATTATTTAATTATTAACACTTTTCTATCTTTTAAACTATCCCTAGTATTTGTCCCTGGCAGCTTCCAGAGTGCAGATCACTTCCTTGTCGTGTTTTGTGAATAATTCTGCTGATTCTGTTGTTGGTGAAGACTGAACCTTGAGTTTTATAAAAACGTCATTCTGAAGAAGGAACACAAAAAGAGTTAAAAGCTGAAATCAAAAGCTTGCACCTGCACACTATCGCCCTCTGCAGCAGTGAAAGGGAACTGGCATGATGTTCAAACTACAATACATGCAATACAATCCAACTCATTCAATACAAATGAACAACTAGCTCAGTTTGACAGAGCTGAGCTCATGTTTTTCAATGTGTAAAAATACACCATATAAGATATACTGTACATGCTGTGGAAGAGTTGGACTTTACTGGCTTTCTCTGCCAGGACAGGTGGGATGTTACAGGGTGAAATATATTTCTTTAAAGTAATTTACTAGAAAAAATATCACTTTGCTTACCAAGTCAAATCCTGAACTGAGTCCAGTTATGTTATGTACCTGCACAGGTACAAATAAAGCTGCATTCTTCTCAAACCTTCTGCTACTTGCTGCTTCTAAAAAACTGAGAATGAAAACATTTGGAGACCTAAACTGTTCCAGGATTGTGTTAATGCTGACGAAATTGTGCTTGGGTTTAAGCTTTTGCCCAGTTTTCAGGTAATGAGTGGCCCAACGATATTTACTCATTTGTAAAATAATAAGTAGGTTTGAATGTTCTAATGTTTTCTACTTACACTGGACATCTATGAATAGAGATGTAGAGTTGATGTGTCCGTGCTGATTCTCAGACTTGCAGTAGTAGTTCCCTCTGTCCTCAGATCTGATGGAGGTGAAATGGTAGATGCCTTGTTGTCCATGAAGCAGTGTTTGGTTCCCCTTGTACCAGGTGTAGTTAGCTGCTGGGTTAGCATCACTGCTACAGGTCAGATTCACTGAACTGCCCTCCACTATCTCAGCAGAGGGACTCACTGACACAGAGGGACGCTTTGGACCATCTGGAGGAGATGTGTTAACATAGATTACTCTAGGTTAAAGATGACGCACATTTAGACTTCGACGGTGGTCTGACTACATTGATGTGTGATGGTTTGAGTCCTAAAACTGCACAAAACCCCTAAAATCTCCTGGAGCTGCTCAGTGAATATCAGAAGACTGTGAATGGGAAGTAAGAGCTAGAGCTGAAGGAAGTAGTTATGATCAGTACAAATCCTTTAGTCTGAAGACGGGACAGATTTAAGCTTTTTAATTTTAAATAAACTGTTTAACTCACATTTCACATTAACAGAGAAGTCGTTAGATGTCCTCCTCCCAAGTTTGTTCTCAGCTGTACAGGAATACTGTCCAGAGTCAGAGGACTGGACGGAGCTGAAGACGAGCTGTGGTCCTTCACCGAGACGTTTGAAGTTTCCATTCTCCTTGTACCAGGTGTAGTTAGCTGCTGGGTTAGCATCACTGCTACAGGTCAGAGTCACTGAACTGCCCTCCACTATCTCAGCAGAGGGACTCACTGACACAGAGGGAAGCTTTGGACCATCTGGAGGAGACATTAACATGAATAACTTAAAGATTAGAGTACATAAACAAATGAATTATTTGATTATTAACACTTTTCTATCTTTTAAACTATCCCTAGTATTTGTCCCTGGCAGCTTCCAGAGAGCAGATCACTTCCTTGTCATGTTTTGTGAATAATTCTGCTGATTCTGTTGTGGGTGAAGACTGAACCTTGAGTTTTATTTTGGAAATAAATAATTAATTTAGAGCTCTTGGCCATGACACCATAAATCATCAAGTAATGGAGTGTCTTAATAACAGAATTATTAAACATAAAATGAGTGATTGTTGTTTCTATGAATAATCCTGCTGCACCTACATTAAGAATCAGAAGACTCCAGTGAGATCACGTCTGAAATCATCATTGTATTGTAATGTCAGTGTGTTTGTGTCCTGACACAGTAAACTCACACACTGGAGGAGAGGGGGACTTCTCATGTCCTTTCAACGCACAGGAGATGACGTCTGTGGGATTAAACCAGACCGTATAAGTAGATGTCTCCACCCGGGTAATGTGTCTTTCATTCTTAAACCAGACGTAGGAGAGATGATCAGCTGGACTGCAGCTGCTGTGACACTTCAGCTCTGCATAGGTCCAAGACTGATAGACTGTTACTGTGATCACCTGCACCTGCAGAGCTGGACATGAGAACAAGAAACAATATTTTATCACAGGTTCTAAAAAATAAATAAAGATGTACATACACGTCACCACAACAGTTACAATTCCTAGAAGTAGCAGCGAGCAATTAGTAACTGTATTTATTTATTAACTGACATTTTAAGTTAAAAAGTAATTTCTCAAACTGATCGTTATCAACATGTTCAGTGTTTTTAAATGTACTGTGTTGGTGTATTTCCATCAGTTAGTGTTGATCAGTACCTGTGACAGTCAGAGTTGTTCCAGGTAAACTGCTCCATTCAAAGCTCGGTGTTATGAACTTGAAGTGATACTCAGCTGAGTCGCTCTCTCTCAGGTCAGAGATTCTCAGAGTGGAGCGTCCTCTCTCTGTTTCTACCTGAACACGACCTGCATACTGGGAGTCTTTACTAAGGTCTTTAGGCTGGGAAGGATTCTGCCCTCGATGATCACGCTCACGACTGAACCAGAATGTTGATGCGTCATGATAATTGTAGCTGTTGTACAAGCAAGAAATGTCCACTGAAGAGCCTCTGGAGACGCAGATGCTTCTGTCAGTGTACGTCACTCTGTTGCAGGATTCACCTCGGCCACCTGAAAGATAAAACCATTTACACCATTTGTAAACCAGAGTCTGTGAGGAATCACTACAGGAAGTTCCATATTAAATCTACACTACATGAAGTTATAAGGCTCCACTAAATGGTGTTGTGTTGGAAGAATGTTGAGTAAACTCACACACTGAAGGAGAGGGGAAATCCTTAAATCCTTGAAGAGCACAGGAATAGCTGTCTTCGTTATTTAATTTGTCTAAATAATATAATGTTTGTGCTTGAATTTCCTGTCCATTCTTGTACCAGACATAAGAAGGATTATCAGGTAGACGACAACTGCTCCGACACTGCAGCCAGGTAGAACGTGATATCACCTGGAGACCTGGATGTGTGAAGAAGGAACATGAATGTTATGTTAGACAAAACTGTCAACATACACACAACACATTCATATTATTGTTTTCTACATCTTGAACATTTGGAAATTATTAACATATAAATAGAAATGTTACCTGCTGTGACAGACAAAGTGACTCCAGGTGAAGTATATCTTCCACCTTCTTGGTTTGTTGTGAACCTGAACTTGTACTCAGCTGAGTCGCTCTCTCTCAGGTCTGAGATTCTCAGAGTGCAGTCCTTCTTCTTATCACTGTACTGCACACGACCTGAATATTCTACGTCAGTTGTCAGATCTACAGGTTCCTGATTATTAATTTTAGTAAACCATAGCTTTGTCTTAACTGTAGTAGCACTGCCTTTCCACCAGGATGGGTATGTGTAGCTGCAGGTTATTTCCACTGTTGATCCTTTAACAGCACAGATGTGAGTAGAGGTGTAAGTCACCCCCCAGCCATACTGACCCTGTATCACTGTAACACAGAGCACATCAGGAAGCACAATCAGACTCAGAACTACATCAGGAGACAGACGGCCATTTGTAGTGAAGATGCTTCAGAGTCACATCCCAAGTCAGTGTGAGACAAAGATAATCTAATAGTACCAACTTGTTTTGGGGACGAGGACAAACTTGACTGAACTCAGACTGCTTTACTAGAACTGAGCTTAACACTGTATCACACAGGTTTTTCTTAGATTTGTACTTCTGGGGACTTTCTAACGTCTGTTTTTATAAATGTGTATATGAATCAAGTATTAATGTTATTTTTTTGTTTATGCCAAAGTGAACAGAGGAATGTTGAAATGTGAAATCGTTCAGTTTTACATGAGAATGTATAACGCTAAGGAAGAGTCAGAGCTGAACACATGATCTCTGCTCTGCAGTTAATCTCTAGGTGCACTGAGGCAGGACATCATACAGAGGGGCAGTGAAGGAACAGCAATGTATTGAACCCGTCAACAAAATAAAAAGGCAGAAGATTAATATTAGAAGTGTGAAGAGTGCGGAAATAAAAGAATCTGCTTTGCTCGGTTGCTTTTCTGTCTGTGGTCACTCAGGCTGCTGCAGAGTGTGAATGGAAACTGTAGAGAAATGCAGAACTCTGAGGCGAGGGCCAAGAGTGTGACGTCTAGATAACACACACAGACTTGTTCCAGAGAGAGAAATAGCAATGAAAAAGAAAAGAAGAAAAACAAGCAATTGGCCATAACACCATAAATCATAAAGTAATGGAGCGTCTCAATAACAGAATTATTAAACATAAAATGAGTGATTGTTGTTTCTATGAATAATCCTGCTGCACCTACATTAAGAATCAGAAGACTCCAGTGAGATCACGTCTGAAATCATCATTGTATTGTAATGTCAGTGTGTTTGTGTCCTGACACAGTAAACTCACACACTGGAGGAGAGGGGGACTTCTCATGTCCTTTCAACGCACAGGAGAAGACGTCTGTTGGATTAAACCAGACTGTATAAGTAGATGACTCCTCCCAGGTAATGTGTCTTTCATTATTAAACCAGACGTAGGAGAGATGATCAGCTGGACTGCAGCTGCTGTGACACTTCAGCTCTGCCTTGGTCCCAGACTGCTGGACTGTTACTGTGATCACCTGCACCTGCAGAGCTGGACATGAGAACAAGAAACAATATTTTATCACAGGTTCTAAAAAATAAATAAAGATGTACATACACGTCACCATAACAGTTACAATTCCTAGAAGTAGCAGCGAGCAATTAGTAACTGTATTTATTTATTATCTGACATTTTAAGTTAAAAAGTAATTTCTCAAACTGATCGTTATCAACATGTTCAGTGTTTTTAAATGTACTGTGTTGGTGTATTTCCATCAGTTAGTGTTGATCAGTACCTGTGACAGTCAGAGTTGTTCCAGGTAAACTGCTCCTCCATTCAAAGCTCGGTGTTATGAACTTGAAGTGATACTCAGCTGAGTCGCTCTCTCTCAGGTCAGAGATTCTCAGAGTGGAGCGTCCTCTCTCTGTTTCTACCTGAACACGACCTGCATACTGGGAGTCTTTACTAAGGTCTTCAGGCTGGGAAGGATTCTGCCAACGATGACACGTTCAGGACTAAACCAGAATGTGGATTCAACTTGATCATGGTAACTGTTGTATGTGCAAGAAATGTCCACTGAAGAACCTCTGGAGACGCAGATGCTTCTGTCAGTGTACGTCACTCTGTTGCAGGATTCACCTCGGACACCTGAAAGATAAAACCATTTACACCATTTGTAAACCAGAGTCTGTGAGGAATCACTACAGGAAGTTCCATATTAAATCTACACTACATGAAGTTATAAGGCTCCACTAAATGGTGTTGTGTTGGAAGAATGTTGAGTGAACTCACACACTGAAGGAGAGGGGAAATCCTTAAATCCTTGAAGAGCACAGGAATAGCTGTCTGAATAACTGTTAACATGATTATAATAATATAATGTTTGTCCCGGAATTTCCTGTCCATTCTTGTACCAGACATAGGAAGGCTTTTTAGGTAGACGACAACTGCTCTGACACTCCAGCCTGTTAGAACGTGATATCACCTGGAGACCTGGATGTGTGAAGAAGGAACATGAATGTTATGTTAGACAAAACTGTCAACATACACACAACACATTCATATTATTGTTTTCTACATCTTGTACATTGGGAAATTATTAACATATGAATAGAAATGTTACCTGTGACAGACAAAGTGACTCCAGGTAAACCAGCTTTTTGGTTTGTTGTGAACCTGAACTTGTACACAGCTGAGTCGCTCTCTCTCAGGTCTGAGATTCTCAGAGTGCAGTCCTTCTCATTATCACTGTACTGCACACGACCTGAATATTCTACGTCAGTTTTCAGATCTACAGGTTCCTGATTATTAATTTTAGTAAACCATAGCTTTGTCTTAACTGTAGTAGCACTGTCTTTCCACCAGGATGGGTATGTGTAGCTGCAGGTTATTTCCACTGTTGATCCTTTAACAGCACAGATCTGAGTAGAGGTGTAAGTCACCCCCCAGCCATCCTGACCCTGTATCACTGTAACACAGAGCACATCAGGAAGCACAATCAGACTCAGAACTACATCAGGAGACAGACGGCCATTTGTAGTGAAGATGCTTCAGAGTCACATCCCAAGTCAGTGTGAGACAAAGATAATCTAATAGTACCAACTTGTTTTGGGGACGAGGACAAACTTGACTGAACTCAGACTGCTTTACTAGAACTGAGCTTAACACTGTATCACACAGGTTTTTCTTATATTTGTACTTCTTTGTTGGGGACTTTCTAACGTCTGTTTTTATAAATGTGTATATGAATCAAGTATTAATGTTATTTTTTGTTTATGCCAAAGTGAACAGAGGAATGTTGAAATGTGAAATCGTTCAGTTTTACATGAGAATGTATAACGCTAAGGAAGAGTCAGAGCTGAACACATGATCTCTGCTCTGCAGTTAATCTCTAGGTGCACTGAGGCAGGACATCATACAGAGGGGCAGTGAAGGAACAGCAATGTACTGAACCTGTGAACAAAATAAAAAGGCAGAAGATTAATATTAGAAGTGTGAAGGGTGTGGAAATAAAAGAATCTGCTTTGCTCGGTTGCTTTTCTGTCTGTGGTCACTCAGGCTGCTGCAGAGTGTGAATGGAAACTGTAGAGAAATGCAGAACTCTGAGGCGAGGGCCAAGAGTGTGACGTCTAGATAACACACACAGACTTGTTCCAGAGAGAGAAATAGCAATGAAAAAGAAAAGAAGAAAAACAAGCGCTGGTCCTCTCTTAGAGACACAGGACACTGGAAGGGCACTCTGAGAGCAGACCTCCACCAAGCCATGTCCTACTATTTCACTATGGAAATGCAGTGGGAATCCCAGTCTGAAAATCATTTTTCTGACATTACGTGAATGTAGCACAACTGCCCTGCCTCGCAATGTTTTTGGTGGTTTCATAAAAAAAGGAGCCAGTGTTTTTTATGTATTCCTGCTGACAGACAGACCAACAAACAAACCAACAGACTAACAAATTACACCAAAAACATCAACTTTTTAACAGAGAAGTCACTTAAAAACACTCAGAGCTCACAGTATCAATCTAGAAATTGGGAACTCTCTGACATGCGCAGTACGCGCAAGCACGTCTGTCCTCTCTGCACACACACACACACACGCAGAGGAGCGGACGGAGCGAAGGCATTAGGAAGATTCATATATAAAACATAATCACCATAAACACAGACATAAAAGTAGCAGCAACAAGTTTCCTTTTTGCATCAAAAGAAAAGCGAGACTTATTTCTGAAATAAAAACCCAGCTCAGCTTCAACTTCCTCACAAGTTGTTGAATGTGAGGCTTAAAAGAGAGAATCATCAATTAATAATCTTAGGTATTTATATGAAGATGCAGACTCAGTCACAGAGCCCTGAAACGTAAGAAAAGATGAAACGTATACGTAGATGTACAGTACCTTGTACAGAGAGAAGGAAGACAACAAATCCACTCGCTGCTGCTGTTAGACTCATAGCTGCTCCTCTCGTCTGTTAAATCAGCAGGTAGACCACATACATGAGGAGGACTGTGTGTCAGGAACTCACAATAAACATGTCTACGTTCATAAAGGAGGGTGTAGTCTGTGAAGACAGAGGGTTTGTTCTGTGGTTGGTACATTAGTATTCAACGTATATCAAGCTGTTAAAAACCGGCCTGGCTTCCTTCCTCTTTTAATCATTAATATGCATCAGAAGATGGATGGCTGTCAATCTTCAGCTTGAAATGAAAAAAATGAGACCGTCACAAATTAGACAGAGCCGAACACTAAATATAAAATATAGTTTGTTGTAGTTCTGCTTCCCATCTTTCAGTAATTAAAGGTAATGTGTGGAGTTCACTGTATGACCACTAGTAGCACTATGAGTGGTTCCTGGTTAGTTTGTAGCGTACAGGGGGAGGACGAACATGAAGGTAAGGCATCACATGTTCCCACTGACTGACAGTTACTCTGTCACTCTGCTGCAGGTTTGACTACAGACACCTGAAAGATACGAGGACTTTAAAACAGCACTGGGACGTCTTCTTACATGCAGCAACACAGAGCACGTAGAGCTACATGACAGATGCATGTTGCTCATACAGAAAGGGGAAGTGAGGTCACACACACACACACACACAACACACACACACACACACACACACACACACACACACACACACACACACACACACACACACACACTCACACACACATACACACACACTCACACACACACACAGACACACACTCACTCACACAGACACTCACTCACTCACTCACTCACTCACACACACACACACACACACACACACACAGACACACAGACACACACACACTGACTCACAAACACACACACAGACACACACACACACACACACACACACTAAATGCAAAAGTGCATATGTGCAATACCATCAATACATTTTAATTCATGCAGTTTATTTAACAGCATGGCTTAAAGTCTACAGCAACACTAGCAGCCTCATGAGGCAGTAAGGCTCATTTAACACCAAAGTTATCACATAGAGCAACAATTTTCTTTTTAGTGAGACCAAAAAACATCTCGGTCCAAATGTGGCGACAGAAGAAAGACACTGCTGTTACTGTTATGGTTTCGGGTTTTTTTTTTTATCCTGTTTTCTTTTCCTTCTCCGTGTTCCCTCCCTGGTCCTGTGTTTGGGTCTTGTTCCTCCCTGGTCCTGTGTTTGGGTCTTGTCCCTCCCTGGTCCTGTGTTTGGGTCTTGTTCCTCCCTGGTCCTGTGTTTGGGTCTTGTTCCTCCCTGGTCCTGTGTTTGGGTCTTGTTCCTCCCCGGTCTTGTGCTCCCCCGAGTGTCTGTAGGTTCTGTTTCCTGTTTTATTTTGAAGTCTGGTTTTTGTCTCGTCCTGTCTCTAGTTTTACTTCCTGTGTCTTCCCACTCTTGTGACACAACACACACACACACACACATACACATACACAGTGTTGAGCTGCAGTGGAAGGACAGAGTCCGTTTTACTCCACCAGGCAGTTGCTGTTTTAGGTTGTTCACCAGAGAAGAAGTTAATTACACTGTGACAAGTTCTACAGATGGACAACATTGGGCAAGTGAGAAATACGTCAGAGCATACCAACTGATTTACATTTTATTTACACTCATCACTGATCAATAAAAAGAGTTTAAAGCTGAAATCAAAAGCTTGCACCTGCACACTATCGCCCTCTGCAGCAGTGAGAGGGAACTGGCATGATGTTCAAACTACAATACATGCAATACAATCCAACTCATTCAATACAAATGAACAACTAGCTCAGTTTGACAGAGCTGAGCTGATGTTTTTCAATGTGTAAAAATACACCATATAAGATATACTGTACATGCTGTGGAAGAGTTGGACTTTACTGGCTTTCTCTGCCAGGACAGCTGGGATGTTACAGGGTGAAATATATTTCTTAAAAGTAATTTACTACAAAAAATATCACTTTGCATACCAAGTCAAATCCTGAACTGAGTCCAGTTATGTTATGTACCTGCACAGGTACAAATAAAGCTGCATTCTTCTCAAATATTCTGCTACTTGCTGCTTCTAAAAAACTGAGAATGAAAACATTTGGAGTTAAAGACTTCTTTTTGTTTTCCTCCGTGTGAGTCTCCCTCTGGTTTGACTGCATGTGAAGGAGACCACATACATTTTGAGCGGACTCAAAGCTGTCTGACTTTCACACCAGGTCTTCCTACTCCTCTGGGTCTTCTGTCTGTGCTGCAGTCTCTGAGATGTTCTCATTCGCAGGACAAGAGTCTAACTGATGGGGACAGACATTATAGGATGAGAGTCAATTAGACAAAGTGTGACGTAAAGACACATCTGTGGTTCCTATGAAGAAAGATTTAACTAATATGTGAATTGTCTTTATGAACTCGTAAACAACAGATGATGACCCTTTGGTAGAGTCAGTTCTGTCCCAGATCTCTCTCTCTCACCTCCACAGTCTCTATGGGCTCATTTGGTTCAGTGGTGGAGCTCAGAGCTTTCTTCTTCCTGAATCCAATCCAAAAACAAACAAATGAAAGGTTTAATGGGAAACTGCAGAACTATGATTATGAGTTGAAGTAATAGTACAAAATCAGCGATGAGTCATGTTGATAGTTTCACCTCATCCACCAACAATACAGAAGCAGAGGAATCAGCCCCCCAACCCCCACCAGAGTCACCCTGATGCTGTTTGTCATCAGTGTTATTCTTGATTTATCTAGAAATGGAGATAGACAGTCATTAGATAAACAGTCCTGTACCTGATTGGGGGGTTTGACTCATGAATCAGTTTGCCAGGTGATACTGTCTGTTAATGAGTCAGCTAGTGTCATGGAGAAACTTACCTGCTACAGTCAGATGTAAGGTGGAGCTCTGATGTCCTCTTCTGTTCTGGGCTTCACAGGAATAATTCCCACTGTGTTCAGGTCTAACATCAGTGATGGTGAAGATCTGTCCTGATGCTTTTGGTGAGTCTTTATTCTCCTTGTACCAGGTGTAGTTAGCTGCTGGGTTAGCATCACTGCTACAGGTCAGAGTCACTGAACTGCCCTCCACTATCTCAGCAGAGGGACTCACTGACACAGAGGGACGCTTTGGACCATCTGGAAGAGAAAATAGGGACTAATTATGAATTTGTATTGAGGCATGTACTGCCACAGGCCAGGAGGAGCAACACAAGTATTGTGGTGACTATGTTCCACCTACTTTATAAACCCTGCTTCATGAGACAGGAGCTTATAAGTAATTAATTATTAATAATAATAATAATAATAATAATAATAATAATAATAATAATAATAATAATAATATAAAGTCTTCTGTCTTGCACTGATATATTTATTGTCTACTGCATGTGTGAAACACAATTAGTTTTTTGTGTGGAGCATGAAAAGATAAATTAAGGAATGTTGAATCTTGTCACCTCAAAGCTAGCTGGCAGGATAAAGTAACCACTAATAGACCTGTACATGAATCAGGTGTCCTCTACAGTCTTAGTGGCCTCCCAGACCCATCACAAAAATGTAAATGACCCAAAATCTTCTGACATTGTGGAAAAAATATTATTTCTCCTCAGTTTGTGAAGGAATGCGCCCGCCAGGAATTTACATTTTTGGCAACTGTGCCAGGATTGTGTTAATGCTGACAAAATTGTGCTTGGGTTTAAGCTTTTGCCCAGTTTTTAGGTAATGAGTGGCCCAAAGATATTTACTCATAAGTAAAATAATAAGTAGGTTTGAATGTTGTAATGTTTGCTACTTACACTGGACATCTATGAATAGAGATGTAGAGTTGATGTGTCCGTGCTGATTCTCAGACTTGCAGTAGTAGTTCCCTCTGTCCTCAGAGCTGATGGGGGTGAAATGGTAGATGCCTTGTTGTCCATGAGGCAGTGTTTGGTTCTCCTTGTACCAGGTGTAGTTAGCTGCTGGGTTAGCATCACTGCTACAGGTCAGAGTCACTGAACTGCCCTCCACTATCTCAGCAGAGGGACTCACTGACACAGAGGGAAGCTTTGGACCATCTGGAGGAGACATTAACATGAATAACTTAAACATTAGAGTACATGAACAAATTAATTATTTAATTATTAACACTTTTCTATCTTTTAAACTATCCCTAGTATTTGTCCCTGGCAGCTTCCAGAGAGCAGATCACTTCCTTGTCATGTTTTGTAAATAATTCTGCTGATTCTGTTGTGGGTGAAGACTGAACCTTGAGTTTTATTTTGGAAATAAATAAATAATTTAGAGCTCTTGGCCATGACATCATAAATCATCAAGTAATGGAGCGTCTTCATAACAGAATTATTAAACATAAAATGAGTGATTGTTGTTTCTATGAATAATCCTGCTGCACCTACATTAAGAATCAGAAGACTCCAGTGAGATCACGTCTGAAATCATCATTGTATTGTAATGTCAGTGTGTTTGTGTCCTGACACAGTAAACTCACACACTGGAGGAGAGGGGGACTTCTCATGTCCTTTCAACGCACAGTAGATGACGTCTGTGGGATCAAACCAGACTGTATAAGTAGATGACTCCTCCCAGGTAATGTGTCTTTCATTATTAAACCAGACGTAGGAGAGATGATCAGCTGGACTGCAGCTGCTGTGACACTTCAGCTCTGCCTTGGTCCCAGACTGATAGACTGTTACTGTGATCACCTGCACCTGCAGAGCTGGACATGAGAACAAGAAACAATATTTTATCACAGGTTCTAAAAAATAAATAAAGATGTACATACACGTCACCACAACAGTTACAATTCCTAGAAGTAGCAGCGAGCAATTAGTAACTGTATTTATTTATTAACTGACATTTTAAGTTAAAAAGTAATTTCTCAAACTGATCGTTATCAACATGTTCAGTGTTTTTAAATGTACTGTGTTGGTGTATTTCCATCAGTTAGTGTTGATCAGTACCTGTGACAGTCAGAGTTGTTCCAGGTAAACTGCTCCATTCAAAGCTCGGTGTTATGAACTTGAAGTGATACTCAGCTGAGTCGCTCTCTCTCAGGTCAGAGATTCTCAGAGTGGAGCGTCCTCTCTCTGTTTCTACCTGAACACGACCTGCATACTGGGAGTCTTTACTAAGGTCTTCAGGCTGGGAAGGATTCTGCCCTCGATGATCACGCTCACGACTGAACCAGAATGTAGATGCGTCATGATAATTGTAGCTGTTGTACAAGCAAGAAATGTCCACTGAAGAACCTCTGGAGACGCAGATGCTTCTGTCAGTGTACGTCACTCTGTTGCAGGATTCACCTCGGCCACCTGAAAGATAAAACCATTTACACCATTTGTAAACCAGAGTCTGTGAGGAATCACTACAGGAAGTTCCATATTAAATCTACACTACATGAAGTTATAAGGCTCCACTAAATGGTGTTGTGTTGGAAGAATGTTGAGTGAACTCACACACTGAAGGAGAGGGGAAATCCTTAAATCCTTGAAGAGCACAGGAATAGCTGTCTGAATAACTGTTAACATGATTATAATAATATAATGTTTGTCCCGGAATTTCCTGTCCATTCTTGTACCAGACATAAGAAGGATTATTAGGTAGACGACAACTGTTCTGACACTCCAGCCTGTTAGAACGTGATATCACCTGGAGACCTGGATGTGTGAAGAAGGAACATGAATGTTATGTTAGACAAAACTGTCAACACACACACAACACATTCATATTATTGTTTTCTAGATCTTGTACATTGGGAAATTATTAACATATAAATAGAAATGTTACCTGCTGTGACAGACAAAGTGACTCCAGGTAAACCAGTATATCTTCCACCTTTTTGGTTTGTTGTGAACCTGAACTTGTACTCAGCTGAGTCGCTCTCTCTCAGGTCTGAGATTGTCAGAGTGCAGTCCTTCACATTATCACTGTACTGCACACGACCTGAATACTTTGAGTCTGTTTTCAGATCCACAGGCTCTTTATTCTGCAACTTAGTGAACCAGAATGTTTTCTCAACTTTAGCATTTTTTCTGGATGGGTATGTGTAGCTGCAGGTTATTTCCACTGTTGATCCTTTAACAGCACAGATCTGAGTAGAGGTGTAAGTCACCCCCCAGCCATCCTGACCCTGTATCACTGTAACACAGAGCACATCAGGAAGCACAATCAGACTCAGAACTACATCAGGAGACAGACGGCCATTTGTAGTGAAGATGCTTCAGAGTCACATCCCAAGTCAGTGTGAGACAAAGATAATCTAATAGTACCAACTTGTTTTGGGGACGAGGACAAACTTGACTGAACTCAGACTGCTTTACTAGAACTGAGCTTAACACTGTATCACACAGGTTTTTCTTATATTTGTACTTCTTTGTTGGAGACTTTCTAATGTCGGTTTTTTAAAAATGTGTGAATCAAGTATTAATGTTATTTTTTGTTTATGCCAAAGTGAACAGAGGAATGTTGAAATGTGAAATCGTTCAGTTTTACATGAGAATGTATAACGCTAAGGAAGAGTCAGAGCTGAACACATGATCTCTGCTCTGCAGTTAATCTCTAGGTGCACTGAGGCAGGACATCATACAGAGGGGCAGTGAAGGAACAGCAATGTATTGAACCTGTGAACAAAATAAAAAGGCAGAAGATTAATATTAGAAGTGTGAAGGGTGTGGAAATAAAAGAATCTGCTTTGCTCGGTTGCTTTTCTGTCTGTGGTCACTCAGGCTGCTGCAGAGTGTGAATGGAAACTGTAGAGAAATACAGAACTCTGAGGCGAGGGCCAAGAGTGTGACGTCTAGATAACACACACAGACTTGTTCCAGAGAGAGAAATAGCAATGAAAAGAAAAGAAGAAAAACAAGCGCTGGTCCTCTCTTAGAGACACAGGACACTGGAAGGGCACTCTGAGAGCAGACCTCCACCAAGCCATGTCCTACTATTTCACTATGGAAATGCAGTGGGAATCCCAGTCTGAAAATCATTTTTCTGACATTATGTGAATGTAGCACAACTGCCCTGCCTCGCAATGTTTTGGATGGTTTCATAAAAAAAGGAGCCAGTGTTTTTTATGTATTCCTGCTGACAGACAGACCAACAAACAAACCAACAGACTAACAAATTACACCAAAAACATCAACTTTTTAACAGAGAAGTCACTTAAAAACACTCAGAGCTCACAGTATCAATCTAGAAATTGGGAACTCTCTGACATGCGCAGTACGCGCAAGCACGTCTGTCCTCTCTGCACACACACACACACACACACACACACACACACACACACACACACACACACACACACACACACACACACACACACACACACACACAGAGGCGCGGACGGAGCGAAGCTACGATGCCTCGACAGTCTCTTTGAGTCAGGCAGTGCCGGTAAAGCGGTTTGCAAGTGTAGTTACATTTTGTTAAACTCCACGCGGACAGCGTTTGCTGCAAAATAAAATAGAATAAAATAAAATAAAATAAAATAAAATAAAATAAAATAAAATAAAATAAAATAAAATAAAATAAAATAAAATAAAATAAATAAGGGCGAGCCGAAAGCGGCCGTGGTGCGGATACAGACAGGCAGGCACAGCAGGGTTCTTGCTGCCCTGGGGACTGACTGACAGGCTGCAGATTGGAGGCAAAGGCAACCTGTTTCTATACTTTAGCACATTTAAGCAACATGCAATTCAAAGTAGTTTACATAAAACATTAATATACATATGTAAATATAAAGGCCATGCCAGTGATTAAGTTTACGGATGGACAAAGCAGGCCAACCAGCCCAAGCATACAGGGATCAATGGTGAGTTAGGGCCTTAAGATATGTTATGAACCTCAATGCTCCATGGTATATTATCTAAGAAGTGAAGGCATTAGGAAGATTCATATATAAAACATAATCACCATAAACACAGACATAAAAGTAGCAGCAACAAGTTTCCTTTTTGCATCAAAAGAAAAGCGAGACTTATTTCTGAAATAAAAACCCAGCTCAGCTTCAACTTCCTCACAAGTTGTTGAATGTGAGGCTTAAAAGAGAGAATCATCAATTAATAATCTTAGGTATTTATATGAAGATGCAGACTCAGTCACAGAGCCCTGAAACGTAAGAAAAGATGAAACGTATACGTAGATGTACAGTACCTTGTACAGAGAGAAGGAAGACAACAAATCCACTCGCTGCTGCTGTTAGACTCATAGCTGCTCCTCTCGTCTGTTAAATCAGCAGGTAGACCACATACATGAGGAGTACTGTGTGTCAGGAACTCACAATAAACATGTCTACGTTCATAAAGGAGGGTGTAGTCTGTGAAGACAGAGGGTTTGTTCTGTGGTTGGTACATTAGTATTCAACGTATATCAAGCTGTTAAAAACCGGCCTGGCTTCCTTCCTCTTTTAATCATTAATATGCATCAGAAGATGGATGGCTGTCAATCTTCAGCTTGAAATGAAAAAAATGAGCCTGTCACAAATTAGACAGAGACGAACGCTAAATATAAAATATAGGTTGTTGTAGTTCTGCTTCCCATCTTTCAGTAATTAAAGGTAATGTGTGGAGTTCACTGTATGACCACTAGTAGCACTATGAGTGGTCCCTGGTTAGTTTGTAGCGTACAGGGGGAGGACGAACATGAAGGTAAGGCATCACATGTTCCCACTGACTGACAGTTACTCTGTCACTCTGCTGCAGGTTTGACTACAGACACCTGAAAGATACGAGGACTTTAAAACAGCACTGGGACGTCTTCTTACATGCAGCAACACAGAGCACGTAGAGCTAAATGACAGATGCATGTTGCTCATACAGAAAGGGGAAGAGAGGTCACACACACACACACACAACCACACACACACACACACACACACACACACACACACGCCACACACACTAAATGCAAAAGTGCATATGTGCAATACCATCAATACATTTTAATTCCTGCAGTTTATTTAACAGCATGGCTTAAAGTCTACAGCAACACTAGCAGCCTCATGAGGCAGTAAGGCTCATTTAACACCAAAGTTATCACATAGAGCAACAATTTTCTTTTTAGTGAGACCAAAAAACATCTCGGTCCAAATGTGGCGACAGAAGAAAGACACTGCTGTTACTGTTATGGTTTTTTTTTTCTCCTGTTTTCTTTTCCTTCTCCGTGTTCCCTCCCTGCTCCTGTGTTTGGGTCTTGTTCCTCCCTGGTCCTGTGTTTGGGTCTTGTTCCTCCCTGGTCCTGTGTTTGGGTCTTGTTCCTCCCCGGTCTTGTGCTCCCCTGAGTGTCTGTAGGTTCTGTTTCCTGTTTTATTTTGAAGTCTGGTTTTTGTCTCGTCCTGTCTCTAGTTTTACTTCCTGTGTCTTCCCACTCTTGTGACACAACACACACACACACACACACACACACACACACACACACACACACACACACACACACACACACACACACATACACAGTGTTGAGCTGCAGTGGAAGGACAGAGTCCGTTTTACTCCACCAGGCAGTTGCTGTTTTAGGTTGTTCACCAGAGAAGAAGTTAATTACACTGTGACAAGTTCTACAGATGGACAACATTGGGCAAGTGAGAAATACGTCAGAGCATACCAACTGATTTACATTTTATTTACACTCATCACTGATCAATAAAACGTCATTCTGAAGAATTAACACAAAAAAGAGTTAAGAGCTGAACTCAAAAGCTTGCACCTGCACACTATCGCCCTCTGCAGCAGTGAGAGGGAACTGGCATGATGTTCAAACTACAATACATGCAATACAATCCAACTCATTCAATACAAATGAACAACTAGCTCAGTTTGACAGAGCTGAGCTAATGTTTTTCAATGTGTAAAAATACACCATATAAGATATACTGTACATGCTGTGGAAGAGTTGGACTTTACTGGCTTTCTCTGCCAGGACAGCTGGGATGTTACAGGGTGAACTATATTTCTTAAAAGTAATTTACTACAAAAAATATCACTTTGCATACCAAGTCAAATCCTGAACTGAGTCCAGTTATGTTATGTACCTGCACAGGTACAAATAAAGCTGCATTCTTCTCAAATCTTCTGCTACTTGCTGCTTCTAAAAAACTGAGAATGAAAACATTTGGAGTTAAAGACTTGTTTTTGATTTCCTCCGTGTGAGTCTCCCTCTGGTTTGACTGCATGTGAAGGAAACCACATACATTTTGAGCGGACTCAAAGCTGTCTGACTTTCACACCAGGTCTTCCTGCTCCTCTGGGTCTTCTGTCTGTGCTGCAGTCTCTGAGATGTTCTCATTCGCAGGACAAGAGTCTAACTGATGGGGACAGACATTATAGGATGAGAGTCAATTAGACAAAGTGTGACGTAAAGACACATCTGTGGTTCCTATGAAGAAAGATTTAACTAATATGTGAATTGTCTTTATGAACTCGTAAACAACAGATGATGACCCTTTGAGAGTCAGTTCTGTCCCAGATCTCTCTTTCTCACCTCCACAGTCTCTATGGGCTCATTTGGTTCAGTGGTGGAGCTCAGAGCTTTCTTCTTCCTGAATCTAATCCAAAAACAAACAAATGAAAGGTTTAATGGGAAACTGCAGAACTATGATTATGAGTTGAAGTAATAGTACAAAATCAGCGTTGAATCATGTTTATAGTTTCACCTCATCCACCAACAAAACAGAAGCAGAGGAATCAGCCCCCCAACCCCCACCAGAGTCACCCTGATGCTGTTTGTCATCAGTGTTATTGTTGATTTATCTAGAAATGGAGATAGACAGTCATTAGATAAACAGTCCTGTACCTGATTGGGGGGTTTGACTCATAAATCAGTTTGCCAGGTGATACTGTCTGTTAATGAGTCAGCTAGTGTCATGGAGAAACTTACCTGCTACAGTCAGATGTAAGGTGGAGGTCTGATGTCCTCTTCTGTTCTGGGCTTCACAGGAATAATTCCCACTGTGTTCAGCTCTGAAGTCAGTGATGGTGAAGATCTGTCCTGATGCTTTTGGTGAGTCTTCATTCTCCTTGTACCAGGTGTAGTTAGCTGCTGGGTTAGCATCACTGCTACAGGTCAGAGTCACTGAACTGCCCTCCACTATCTCAGCAGAGGGACTCACTGACACAGAGGGACGCTTTGGACCATCTGGAGGAGATGTGTTAACAGAGATTACTCTAGGTTAAAGGTGACTCACATTTAGACTTCGACGGTGGTCTGACTACATTGATGTGTGATGGTTTGAGTCCCAAAACTGCACAAAACCCCTAAAATCTCCTGGAGCTGCTCAGTGAATATCAGAAGACTGTGAATGGGAAGTAAGAGCTAGAGCTGAAGGAAGTAGTTATGATCAGTACAAATCCTTTACTCTAAAGACGGGACAGATTTAAGCTTTTTCATTTTAAATAAACTGTTTAACTCACATTTCACATTAACAGAGAAGTCGTTAGATGTCCTCCTCCCGAGTTTGTTCTCAGCTGTACAGTAATACTGTCCAGAGTCAGAGGACTGGACGGAGCTGAAGACGAGCTGTGGTCCTTCACCGAGACGTTTGAAGTTTCCATTCTCCTTGTACCAGGTGTAGTTAGCTGCTGGGTTAGCATCACTGCTACAGGTCAGAGTCACTGAACTGCCCTCCACTATCTCAGCAGAGGGACTCACTGACACAGAGGGACGCTTTGGACCATCTGGAGGAGACATTAACATGAATAACTTAATAATTAGACTACTTAAACATTAGAACAAATGACAAATTAATTATTTAATTATTACTTTTATTTAACACTTAAACTATCCCTAACTATTGTCATGTTTTCTTAATAATTCTGCTGATTCTGTTGTGGGTGAAGACTGAACCTTGAGTTTTATTTTGGAAATAAATAAATAATTTAGAGCTCTTGGCCATGACATCATAAATCATCAAGTAATGGAGCGTCTTAATAACAGAATTATTAAACATAAAATGAGTGTTGTTTCTATGAATAATCCTGCTGCACCTACATTAAGAATCAGAAGACTCCAGTGAGATCACGTCTGAAATCATCATTGTATTGTAATGTCAGTGTGTTTGTGTCCTGACACAGTAAACTCACACACTGGAGGAGAGGGGGACTTCTCATGTCCTTTCAACGCACAGGAGAAGACGTCTGTGGGATTAAACCAGACCGTATAAGTAGATGTCTTCTCCCAGGTAATGTGTCTTTCATTATTAAACCAGACGTAGGAGAGATGATCAGCTGGACTGCAGCTGCTGTGACACTTCAGCTCTGCATAGGTCCCAGACTGCTGGACTGTTACTGTGATCACCTGCACCTGCAGAGCTGGACATGAGAACAAGAAACAATATTTTATCACAGGTTCTAAAAAATAAAGATGTACATACACGTCACCACAACAGTTACAATTCCTAGAAGTAGCAGCGAGCAATTAGTAACTGTATTTATTTATTAACTGACATTTTAAGTTAAAAAGTAATTTCTCAAACTGATCGTTATCAACATGTTCAGTGTTTTTAAATGTACTGTGTTGGTGTATTTCCATCAGTTAGTGTTGATCAGTACCTGTGACAGTCAGAGTTGTTCCAGGTAAACTGCTCCATTCAAAGCTCGGTGTTATGAACTTGAAGTGATACTCAGCTGAGTCGCTCTCTCTCAGGTCAGAGATTCTCAGAGTGGAGCGTCCTCTCTCTGTTTCTACCTGAACACGACCTGCATACTGGGAGTCTTTACTAAGGTCTTCAGGCTGGGAAGGATTCTGCCCTCGATGATCACGCTCACGACTGAACCAGAATGTAGATGCGTCATGATAATTGTAGCTGTTGTACAAGCAAGAAATGTCCACTGAAGAACCTCTGGAGACGCAGATGCTTCTGTCAGTGTACGTCACTCTGTTGCAGGATTCACCTCGGCCACCTGAAAGATAAAACCATTTACACCATTTGTAAACCAGAGTCTGTGAGGAATCACTACAGGAAGTTCCATATTAAATCTACACTACATGAAGTTATAAGGCTCAACTAAATGGTGTTGTGTTGGAAGAATGTTGAGTAAACTCACACACTGAAGGAGAGGGAAATCCTTATATCCTTGAAGAGCACAGGAATAGCTGTCTGAATAACTGTTTACATGATAATAATAATATAATGTTTGTCCTGAATTTCCTGTCCATTCTTGTACCAGACATAGGAAGGATTATTAGGTAGACGACAACTGCTCTGACACTCCAGCCTGTTAGAACGTGATATCACCTGGAGACCTGGATGTGTGAAGAAGGAACATGAATGTTATGTTAGACAAAACTGTCAACACACACACAACACATTCATATTATTGTTTTCTAGATCTTATACATTGGGAAATTATTAACATATAAATAGAAATGTTACCTGCTGTGACAGACAAAGTGACTC
>JABXJD010001239.1:47500-52500 GCA_013375575.1 Percina caprodes | reverse complement strand
TTTTGAGCGGACTCAAAGCTGTCTGACTTTCACACCAGGTCTTCCTGCTCCTCTGGGTCTTCTGTCTGTGCTGCAGTCTCTGAGATGTTCTCATACGCAGGACAAGAGTCTAACTGATGGGGACAGACATTATAGGATGAGAGTCAATTAGACAAAGTGTGACGTAAAGACACATCTGTGGTTCCTATGAAGAAAGATTTAACTAATATGTGAATTGTCTTTATGAACTCGTAAACAACAGATGATGACCCTTTGGTAGAGTCAGTTCTGTCCCAGATCTCTCTCTCTCACCTCCACAGTCTCTATGGGCTCATTTGGTTCAGCGGTGGAGTTCAGAGCTTTCTTCTTCCTGAATCGAATCCAAAAACAAACAAATGAAAGGTTTAATGGGAAACTGCAGAACTATGATTATGAGTTGAAGTAATTGTACACAATCAGCGTTGAGTCATGTTTATAGTTTCACCTCATCCACCGACAATACAGAAGCAGAGGAATCAGCCCCCCAACCCCCACCAGAGTCACCCTGATGCTGTTTGTCATCAGTGTTATTGTTGATTTATCTAGAAATGGAGATAGACAGTCATTAGATAAACAGTCCTGTACCTGATTGGGGGGTTTGACTCATGAATCAGTTTGCCAGGTGATACTGTCTGTTAATGAGTCAGCTAGTGTCATGGAGAAACTTACCTGCTACAGTCAGGTGTAAGGTGGAGCTCTGATGTCCTCTTCTGTTCTGGGCTTCACAGGAATAATTCCCACTGTGTTCAGCTCTGAAGTCAGTGATGGTGAAGATCTGTCCTGATGCTTTTGGTGAGTCTTCATTCTCCTTGTACCAGGTGTAGTTAGCTGCTGGGTTAGCATCACTGCTACAGGTCAGAGTCACTGAACTGCCCTCCACTATCTCAGCAGAGGGACTCACTGACACAGAGGGACGCTTTGGACCATCTGGAGGAGATGTGTTAACAGAGATTACTCTAGGTTAAAGGTGACTCACATTTAGACTTTGACGGTGGTCTGACTACATTGTTGTGTGATGGTTTGAGTCCTAAAACTGCACAAAACCCCTAAAGTCTCTTGGAGCTGCTCAGTGAATATCAGAAGACTGTGAATGGGAAGCAAGAGCTAGAGCTAAAGGAAGTAGTTATGATCAGTACAAATCCTTTACTCTAAAGACGGGACAGATTTAAGCTTTTTCATTTTAAATAAACTGTTTAACTCACATTTCACATCAACAGAGAAGTCGTTAGATGTCCTCCTCCCAAGTTTGTTCTCAGCTGTACAGGAATACTGTCCAGAGTCAGAGGACTGGACGGAGCTGAAGACGAGCTGTAGTCCTTCACTGAGAGGTTTGTAGTCTTCATTCTCCTTGTACCAGGTGTAGTTAGCTGCTGGGTTAGCATCACTGCTACAGGTCAGATTCACTGAACTGCCCTCCACTATCTCAGCAGAGGGACTCACTGACACAGAGGGAAGCTTTGGACCATCTGGAGGAGACATTAACATGAATAACTTAAAGATTAGATTACTTAAACATTAGGACAAATGACAAATTAATTCTTTATTTATTACTTTTATTTAACACTTAAACTATCCCTAACTATTGTCATGTTTTCTTAATAATTCTGCTGATTCTGTTGTGGGTGAAGAGTGAACCTGGAGTTTTATTTTGGAAATAAATAAATAATTTAGAGCTCTTGGCCATGACATCATAAATCATCAAGTAATGGAGCGTCTTAATAACAGAATTATTAAACATAAAATGAGTGTTGTTTCTATGAATAATCCTGCTGCACCTACATTAAGAATCAGAAGACTCCAGTGAGATCACGTCTGAAATCATCATTGTATTGTAATGTCAGTGTGTTTGTGTCCTGACACAGTAAACTCACACACTGGAGGAGAGGGGGACTTCTCATGTCCTTTCAACGCACAGGAGAAGACGTCTGTGGGATTAAACCAGACTGTATAAGTAGATGTCTCCACCCAGGTAATGTGTCTTTCATTATTAAACCAGACGTAGGAGAGATGATCAGCTGGACTGCAGCTGCTGTGACACTTCAGCTCTGCCTTGGTCCCAGACTGATAGTCTGTTACTGTGATCACCTGCACCTGCAGAGCTGGACATGAGAACAAGAAACAATATTTTATCACAGGTTCTAAAAAAATAAATAAAGATGTACATACACGTCACCACAACAGTTACAATTCCTAGAAGTAGCAGCGAGCAATTAGTAACTGTATTTATTTATTAACTGACATTTTAAGTTAAAAGTAATTTCTCAAACTGATCGTTATCAACATGTTCAGTGTTTTTAAATGTACTGTGTTGGTGTATTTCCATCAGTTAGTGTTGATCAGTACCTGTGACAGTCAGAGTTGTTCCAGGTAAACTGCTCCATTCAAAGCTCGGTGTTATGAACTTGAAGTGATACTCAGCTGAGTCGCTCTCTCTCAGGTCAGAGATTCTCAGAGTGGAGCGTCCTCTCTCTGTTTCTACCTGAACACGACCTGCATACTGGGAGTCTTTACTAAGGTCTTCAGGCTGGGAAGGATTCTGCCCTCGATGATCACGCTCACGACTGAACCAGAATGTTGATGCATCATGATAATTGTAGCTGTTGTACAAGCAAGAAATGTTCACTGAAGAACCTCTGGAGACGCAGATGCTTCTGTCAGTGTACGTCACTCTGTTGCAGGATTCACCTCGGACACCTGAAAGATAAAACCATTTACACCATTTGTAAACCAGAGTCTGTGAGGAATCACTACAGGAAGTTCCATATTAAATCTACACTACATGAAGTTATAAGGCTCAACTAAATGGTGTTGTGTTGGAAGAATGTTGAGTAAACTCACACACTGAAGGAGAGGGGAAATCCTTATATCCTTGAAGAGCACAGGGTTAGCTGTCTTCGTTATTTAATTTTTCTAAATTATTAGATGTTTGTGCCTGAATTTCCTGTCCATTCTTGTACCAGACATAGGAAGGATTATTAGGTAGACGACAACTGCTCTGACATTCCAGCCTGTTAGAACGTGATATCACCTGGAGACCTGGATGTGTGAAGAAGGAACATGAATGTTATGTTAGACAAAACTGTCAACACACACACAACACATTCATATTATTGTTTTCTAGATCTTGTACATTGGGAAATTATTAACATATAAATAGAAATGTTACCTGTGACAGACAAAGTGACTCCAGGTAAACCAGTATATCTTCCACCTTCTTGGTTTGTTGTGAACATGAACTTGTACACAGCTGAGTCGCTCTCTCTCAGGTCTGAGATTCTCAGAGTGCAGTCCTTCTCATTATCACTGTACTGCACACGACCTGAATATTCTACGTCAGTTGTCAGATCTATAGGTTCATAATACTTCTTTTTAGTAAACCATAGCTTTGTCTTAACTGTAGTAGTACTGTCTTTCCACCTGGAGGGGTATGTGTAGCTGCAGGTTATTTCCACTGTTGATCCTTTAACAGCACAGATCTGAGTAGAGGTGTAAGTCACCCCCCAGCCATCCTGACCCTGTATCACTGTAACACAGAGCACATCAGGAAGCACAATCAGACTCAGAACTACATCAGGAGACAGACGGCCATTTGTAGTGAAGATGCTTCAGAGTCACATCCCAAGTCAGTGTGAGACAAAGATAATCTAATAGTACCAACTTGTTTTGAGGACGAGGACAAACTTGACTGAACTCAGACTGCTTTACTAGAACTGAGCTTAACACTGTATCACACAGGGTTTTCTTATATTTGTACTTCTTTGTTGGGGACTTTCTAACATCTGTTTTTATAAATGTGTATATGAATCAAGTATTAATGTTATTTTTTGTTTATGCCAAAGTGAACAGAGGAATGTTGAAATGTGAAATCGTTCAGTTTTACATGAGAATGTATAACGCTAAGGAAGAGTCAGAGCTGAACACATGATCTCTGCTCTGCAGTTAATCTCTAGGTGCACTGAGGCAGGACATCATACAGAGGGGCAGTGAAGGAACAGCAATGTACTGAACCTGTGAACAAAATAAAAAGGCAGAAGATTAATATTAGAAGTGTGAAGGGTGTGGAAATAAAAGAATCTGCTTTGCTCGGTTGCTTTTCTGTCTGTGGTCACTCAGGCTGCTGCAGAGTGTGAATGGAAACTGTAGAGAAATGCAGAACTCTGAGGCGAGGGCCAAGAGTGTGACGTCTAGATAACACACACAGACTTGTTCCAGAGAGAGAAATAGCAATGAAAAAGAAAAGAAGAAAAACAAGCGCTGGTCCTCTCTTAGAGACACAGGACACTGGAAGGGCACTCTGAGAGCAGACCTCCACCAAGCCATGTCCTACTATTTCACTATGGAAATGCAGTGGGAATCCCAGTCTGAAAATCATTTTTCTGACATTACTTGAATGTAGCACAACAGAGAAGTCACTTAAAAACACTCAGAGCTCACAGTATCAATTTAGAAATTGGGAACTCTCTGACATGCGCAGTACGCGCAAGCACGTCTGTCCTCTCTGCACACACACACACACACGCACACACACACACACACACACACACACACACAGACACACACACACACGCAGAGGCGCGGACGGAGCGAAGCTACGATGCCTCGACAGTCTCTTTGAGTCAGGCAGTGCCGGTAAAGCGGTTTGCAAGTGTAGTTACATTTTGTTAAACTCCACGCGGACAGCGTTTGCTGCAAAATAAAATAAAATAAAATAAAATAAAATAAAATAAAATAAAATAAAATAAAATAAAATAAAATAAAATAAAATAAAATAAGCGCGAGCCGAAAGCGGCCGTGGTGCAGATACAGACAGGCAGGCAGGCACAGCAGGGTTCTTACTGCCCTGGGGACTGACTGACAGGCTGCAGATTGGAGGCAAAGGCAACCTATTTCTATACTGTAGCACATTTAAGCAACATGCAATTCAAAGTAGTTTACATAAAACATTAATATACATATGTAAATATAAAGGCCATGCCAGTGAT
>JABXJD010001239.1:0-45000 GCA_013375575.1 Percina caprodes | reverse complement strand
ACTGTAACAGTTACCTCAATAAATATGTAGATCATTTTAGGACATCTCATACTCAGCTGGTCAGTTTCAACTCTATGAATATCAATATATGATTTATTATTACTGAAAAGTAAATAGCAAATAGCAAACCTGAGGTCTGTTTTTTGTTCTAGCCATGAATTAGGTCATATGAGACTCTAGCTGTTCAAGTTAGACAAACCAAGTGGACATCTAGAATGTAATTAGCTCTTTCCTTGAAGTGTTGAGCTGCAGTGGAAGGACAGAGTCCGTTTTACTCCACCAGGCAGTTGCTGTTTTAGGTTGTTCACCAGAGAAGAAGTTAATTACACTGTGACAAGTTCTACAGATGGACAACATTGGGCAAGTGAGAAATACGTCAGAGCATACCAACTGATTTACATTTTATTTACACTCATCACTGATCAATAAAAAGAGTTTAAAGCTGAAATCAAAAGCTTGCACCTGCACACTATCGCCCTCTGCAGCAGTGAGAGGGAACTGGCATGATGTTCAAACTACAATACATGCAATACAATCCAACTCATTCAATACAAATGAACAACTAGCTCAGTTTGACAGAGCTGAGCTAATGTTTTTCAATGTGTAAAAATACACCATATAAGATATACTGTACATGCTGTGGAAGAGTTGGACTTTACTGGCTTTCTCTGCCAGGACAGCTGGGATGTTACAGGGTGAACTATATTTCTTTAAAGCAATTTAATACAAAAAATATCACTTTGCATACCAAGTCAAATCCTGAACTGAGTCCAGTTATGTTATGTACCTGCACAGGTACAAATAAAGCTGCATTCTTCTCAAATCTTCTGCTACTTGCTGCTTCTAAAAGACTGAGAATGAAAACATTTGGAGTTAAAGACTTCTTTTTGATTTCCTCCGTGTGAGTCTCCCTCTGGTTTGACTGCATGTGAAGGAGACCACATACATTTTGAGCGGACTCAAAGCTGTCTGACTTTCACACCAGGTCTTCCTGCTCCTCTGGGTCTTCTGTCTGTGCTGCAGTCTCTGAGATGTTCTCATACGCAGGACAAGAGTCTAACTGATGGGGGGAGATGACAAAATGAGGACCTCGCTCATGAAAACTGCTTATACTAAGACTTAATCAAAATAAATTTCCCATTTAATTGTGAGTTATTTTCAGATATTGTGTCATGGCCAAATACATTACTGGTTTCTACTCATCTGGGGACAGACATTATAGGATGAGAGTCAATTAGACAAAGTGTGACGTAAAGACACATCTGTGGTTCCTATGAAGAAAGATTTAACTAATATGTGAATTGTCTTTATGAACTCGTAAACAACAGATGATGACCCTTTGAGAGTCAGTTCTGTCCCAGATCTCTCTCTCTCACCTCCACAGTCTCTATGGGCTCATTTGGTTCAGCGGTGGAGCTCAGAGCTTTCTTCTTCCTGAATCGAATCCAAAAACAAACAAATGAAAGGTTTAATGGGAAACTGCAGAACTATGATTATGAGTTGAAGTAATTGTACACAATCAGCGTTGAGTCATGTTTATAGTTTCACCTCATCCACCGACAAAACAGAAGCAGAGGAATCAGCCCCCCAACCCCCACCAGAGTCACCCTGATGCTGTTTGTCATCAATGTTATTCTTGATTTATCTAGAAATGGAGATAGACAGTCATTAGATAAACAGTCCTGTACCTGATTGGGGGGTTTGACTCATAAATCAGTTTGCCAGGTGATACTGTCTGTTAATGAGTCAGCTAGTGTCATGGAGAAACTTACCTGCTACAGTCAGATGTAAGGTGGAGGTCTGACGTCCTCTTCTGTTCTGGGCTTCACAGGAATAATTCCCACTGTGTTCAGCTCTGAAGTCAGTGATGGTGAAGATCTGTCCTGATGCTTTTGGTGAGTCTTCATTCTCCTTGTACCAGGTGTAGTTAGCTGCTGGGTTAGCATCACTGCTACAGGTCAGATTCACTGAACTGCCCTCCACTATCTCAGCAGAGGGACTCACTGACACAGAGGGACGCTTTGGACCATCTGGAGGAGACATTAACATGAATATCTTAAAGATTAGAGTATATATACAAATTAATTATTTAATTATTAACACTTTTCTATCTTTTAAACTATCCCTAGTATATGTCCCTGGCAGCTTCCAGTGTTCAGATCACTTCCTTGTCATGTTTTGTAAATAATTCTGCTGATTCTGTTGTGGGTGAAGACTGAACCTTGAGTTTTATAAAAACGTCATTCTGAAGAATGAACACAAAAAGAGTTAAAAGCTGAAATCAAAAGCTTGCACCTGCACACTATCGCCCTCTGCAGCAGTGAGAGGGAACTGGCATGATGTTCAAACTACAATACATGCAATACAATCCAACTCATTCAATACAAATGAACAACTAGCTCAGTTTGACAGAGCTGAGCTCATGTTTTTCAATGTGTAAAAATACACCATATAAGATATACTGTACATGCTGTGGAAGAGTTGGACTTTACTGGCTTTCTCTGCCAGGACAGGTGGGATGTTACAGGGTGAACTATATTTCTTTAAAGTAATTTACTCCAAAAAATATCACTTAGCATACCAAGTCAAATCCTGAACTGAGTCCAGTTATGTTATGTACCTGCACAGGTTCAAATAAAGCTGAATTCTTCTCAAATCTTCTGCTACTTGCTGCTTCTAAAAAACTGAGAATGAAAACATTTGGAGACTTAAACTGTTCCAGGATTGTGTTAATGCTGACGACATTGTGCTTGGGTTTAAGCTTTTGCCCAGTTTTTAGGTAATGAGTGGCCCAAAGACATTTACATCTCATAAGTAAAATAATAAGTAGGTTTGAATGTTCTAATGTTTTCTACTTACACTGGACATCTATGAATAGAGATGTAGAGTTGATGTGTCCGTGCTGATTCTCAGACTTGCAGTAGTAGTTCCCTCTGTCCTCAGAGCTGATGGGGGTGAAATGGTAGATGCCTTGTTGTCCATGAGGCAGTGTTTGGTTCTCCTTGTACCAGGTGTAGTTAGCTGCTGGGTTAGCATCACTGCTACAGGTCAGAGTCACTGAACTGCCCTCCACTATCTCAGCAGAGGGACTCACTGACACAGAGGGACGCTTTGGACCATCTGGAGGAGATGTGTTAACAGAGATTACTCTAGGTTAAAGGTGACTCACATTTAGACTTCGACGGTGGTCTGACTACATTGATGTGTGATGGTTTGAGTCCTAAAACTGCACAAAACCCCTAAAATCTCCTGGAGCTGCTCAGTGAATATCAGAAGACTGTGAATGGGAAGCAAGAGCTAGAGCTGAAGGAAGTAGTTATGATCAGTACAAATCCTTTACTCTAAAGACGGGACAGATTTAAGCTTTTTCATTTTAAATAAACTGTTTAACTCACATTTCACATTAACAGAGAAGTCGTTAGATGTCCTCCTCCCAAGTTTGTTCTCAGCTGTACAGTAATACTGTCCAGAGTCAGAGGACTGGACGGGGCTGAAGACGAGCTGTGGTCCTTCACTGGGAGGTTTGTAGTCTTCATTCTCCTTGTACCAGGTGTAGTTAGCTGCTGGGTTAGCATCACTTTTACAGGTCAGATTCACTGAACTGCCCTCCACTATCTCAGCAGAGGGACTCACTGACACAGAGGGAAGCTTTGGACCATCTGGAGGAGACATTAACATGAATAACTTAAACATTAGATTACTTAAACATTAGGACAAATGACAAACTAATTCTTTATTTATTACTTTTATTTAACACTTAAACTATCCCTAACTATTGTCATGTTTTCTTAATAATTCTGCTGATTCTGTTGTGGGTGAAGACTGAACCTTGAGTTTTATTTTGGAAATAAATAAATAATTTAGAGCTCTTGGCCATGACATCATAAATCATCAAGTAATGGAGCGTCTTAATAACAGAATTATTAAACATAAAATGAGTGATTGTTGTTTCTATGAATAATCCTGCTGCACCTACATTAAGAATCAGAAGACTCCAGTGAGATCACGTCTGAAATCATCATTGTATTGTAATGTCAGTGTGTTTGTGTCCTGACACAGTAAACTCACACACTGAAGGAGAGGGGGACTTCTCATGTCCTTTCAACGCACAGGAGAAGACGTCTGTGGGATTAAACCAGACTGTATAAGTAGATGTCTTCTCCCAGGTAATGTGTCTTTCATTCTTAAACCAGACGTAGGAGAGATGATCAGCTGGACTGCAGCTGCTGTGACACTTCAGCTCTGCATAGGTCCAAGACTGATAGACTGTTACTGTGATCACCTGCACCTGCAGAGCTGGACATGAGAACAAGAAACAATATTTTATCACAGGTTCTAAAAAATAAATAAAGATGTACATACACGTCACCACAACAGTTACAATTCCTAGAAGTAGCAGCGAGCAATTAGTAACTGTATTTATTTATTAACTGACATTTTAAGTTAAAAAGTAATTTCTCAAACTGATCGTTATCAACATGTTCAGTGTTTTTAAATGTACTGTGTTGGTGTATTTCCATCAGTTAGTGTTGATCAGTACCTGTGACAGTCAGAGTTGTTCCAGGTAAACTGCTCCTCCATTCAAAGCTCGGTGTTATGAACTTGAAGTGATACTCAGCTGAGTCGCTCTCTCTCAGGTCAGAGATTCTCAGAGTGGAGCGTCCTCTCTCTGTTTCTACCTGAACACGACCTGCATACTGGGAGTCTTTACTAAGGTCTTCAGGCTGGGAAGGATTCTGCCAACAACGACTACGTTCAGGACTAAACCAGAATGTGGATTCAACTTGATCATGGTAACTGTTGTATGTGCAAGAAATGTCCACTGAAGAACCTCTGGAGACGCAGATGCTTCTGTCAGTGTACGTCACTCTGTTGCAGGATTCACCTCGGACACCTGAAAGATAAAACCATTTACACCATTTGTAAACCAGAGTCTGTGAGGAATCACTACAGGAAGTTCCATATTAAATCTACACTACATGAAGTTATAAGGCTCCACTAAATGGTGTTGTGTTGGAAGAATGTTGAGTAAACTCACACACTGAAGGAGAGGGGAAATCCTTATATCCTTGAAGAGCACAGGAATAACTATCCTCGTTATTTAATTTGTCTAAATAATATAATGTTTGTGCCTGGATTTCCTGTCCATTCTTGTACCAGACATAAGAAGGATTATTAGGTAGACGACAACTGCTCTGACACTCCAGCCTGTTAGAACGTGATATCACCTGGAGACCTGGATGTGTGAAGAAGGAACATGAATGTTATGTTAGACAAAACTGTCAACATACACACAACACATTCATATTATTGTTTTCTACATCTTGAACATTTAGAAATTATTAACATATGAATAGAAATGTTACCTGTGACAGACAAAGTGACTCCAGGTGAAGTATATCTTCCACCTTCTTGGTTTGTTGTGAACTTGAACTTGTACACAGCTGAGTCGCTCTCTCTCAGGTCTGAGATTCTCAGAGTGCAGTCCTTCTCATTATCACTGTACTGCACACGACCTGAATATTCTGAGTCAGTTTTCAGATCTACAGGTTCCTGATTATTCATTTCAGTAAACCATAGCTTTGTCTTAACTGTAGTAGCACTGTCTTTCCACCTGGATGGGTATGTGTAGCTGCAGGTTATTTCCACTGTTGATCCTTTAACAGCACAGATCTGAGTAGAGGTGTAAGTCACCCCCCAGCCATACTGACCCTGTATCACTGTAACACATAGCACATCAGGAAGCACAATCAGACTCAGAACTACATCAGGAGACAGACGGCCATTTGTAGTGAAGATGCTTCAGAGTCACATCCCAAGTCAGTGTGAGACAAAGATAATCTAATAGTACCAACTTGTTTTGGGGACGAGGACAAACTTGACTGAACTCAGACTGCTTTACTAGAACTGAGCTTAACACTGTATCACACAGGTTTTTCTTATATTTGTACTTCTTTGTTGGAGACTTTCTAATGTCGGTTTTTTAAAAATGTGTATATGAATCAAGTATTAATGTTATTTTTTGTTTATGCCAAAGTGAACAGAGGAATGTTGAAATGTGAAATCGTTCAGTTTTACATGAGAATGTATAACGCTAAGGAAGAGTCAGAGCTGAACACATGATCTCTGCTCTGCAGTTAATCTCTAGGTGCACTGAGGCAGGACATCATACAGAGGGGCAGTGAAGGAACAGCAATGTATTGAACCTGTGAACAAAATAAAATGCAGAAGATTAATATTAGAAGTGTGAAGGGTGTGGAAATAAAAGAATCTGCTTTGCTCGGTTGCTTTTCTGTCTGTGGTCACTCAGGCTGCTGCAGAGTGTGAATGGAAACTGTAGAGAAATACAGAACTCTGAGGCGAGGGCCAAGAGTGTGACGTCTAGATAACACACACAGACTTGTTCCAGAGAGAGAAATAGCAATGAAAAAGAAAAGAAGAAAAACAAGCACTTGGCCATAACACCATAAATCATAAAGTAATGGAGCGTCTCAATAGCAGAATTATTAAACATAAAATGAGTGATTTTTGTTTCTATGAATAATCCTGCTGCACCTACATTAAGAATCAGAAGACTCCAGTGAGATCACGTCTGAAATCATCATTGTATTGTAATGTCAGTGTGTTTGTGTCCTGACACAGTAAACTCACACACTGAAGGAGAGGGGGACTTCTCATGTCCTTTCAACGCACAGGAGAAGACGTCTGTGGGATTAAACCAGACTGTATAAGTAGATGTCTCCACCCAGGTAATGTGTCTTTCATTCTTAAACCAGACGTAGGAGAGATGATCAGCTGGACTGCAGCTGCTGTGACACTTCAGCTCTGCCTTGGTCCCAGACTGATAGACTGTTACTGTGATCACCTGCACCTGCAGAGCTGGACATGAGAACAAGAAACAATATTTTATCACAGGTTCTAAAAAAATAAATAAAGATGTACATACACGTCACCACAACAGTTACAATTCCTAGAAGTAGCAGCGAGCAATTAGTAACTGTATTTATTTATTAACTGACATTTTAAGTTAAAAAGTAATTTCTCAAACTGATCGTTATCAACATGTTCAGTGTTTTTAAATGTACTGTGTTGGTGTATTTCCATCAGTTAGTGTTGATCAGTACCTGTGACAGTCAGAGTTGTTCCAGGTAAACTGCTCCTCCATTCAAAGCTCGGTGTTATGAACTTGAAGTGATACTCAGCTGAGTCGCTCTCTCTCAGGTCAGAGATTCTCAGAGTGGAGCGTCCTCTCTCTGTTTCTACCTGAACACGACCTGCATACTGGGAGTTTTTACTAAGGTCTTCAGGCTGGGAAGGATTCTGCCCTCGATGATCACGCTCACGACTGAACCAGAATGTTGATGCGTCATGATAATTGTAGCTGTTGTACAAGCAAGAAATGTCCACTGAAGAACCTCTGGAGACGCAGATGCTTCTGTCAGTGTACGTCACTCTGTTGCAGGATTCACCTCGGACACCTGAAAGATAAAACCATTTACACCATTTGTAAACCAGAGTCTGTGAGGAATCACTACAGGAAGTTCCATATTAAATCTACACTACATGAAGTTATAAGGCTCCACTAAATGGTGTTGTGTTGGAAGAATGTTGAGTAAACTCACACACTGAAGGAGAGGGGAAATCCTTATATCCTTGAAGAGCACAGGAATAACTATCCTCGTTATTTAATTTGTCTAAATAATATAATGTTTGTGCCTGGATTTCCTGTCCATTCTTGTACCAGACATAAGAAGGATTATTAGGTAGACGACAACTGCTCTGACACTCCAGCCTGTTAGAACGTGATATCACCTGGAGACCTGGATGTGTGAAGAAGGAACATGAATGTTATGTTAGACAAAACTGTCAACATACACACAACACATTCATATTATTGTTTTCTACATCTTGAACATTTGGAAATTATTAACATATAAATAGAAATGTTACCTGTGACAGACAAAGTGACTCCAGGTGAACCAGTATATCTTCCACCTTCTTGGTTTGTTGTGAACCTGAACTTGTACACAGCTGAGTCGCTCTCTCTCAGGTCTGTGATTCTCAGAGTGCAGTCCTTCTCATTATCACTGTACTGCACACGACCTGAATACTTTGAGTCTGTTCTCAGATCCACAAGCTCCTTATTCTGCAACTTAGTGAACCAGAATGTTTTCTCAACTTTAGCATTTTTTCTGGATGGGAATCTGTAGCTGCAGGTTATGTCCACTGTTGATCCTTTAACAGCACAGATGTGAGTAGAGGTGTAAGTCACCCCTCAGCCATCCTGACCCTGTATCACTGTAACACAGAGCACATCAGGAAGCACAATCAGACTCAGAACTACATCAGGAGACAGACGGCCATTTGTAGTGAAGATGCTTCAGAGTCACATCCCAAGTCAGTGTGAGACAAAGATAATCTAATAGTACCAACTTGTTTTGGGGACGAGGACAAACTTGACTGAACTCAGACTGCTTTACTAGAACTGAGCTTAACACTGTATCACACAGGTTTTTCTTATATTTGTACTTCTTTGTTTGGGACTTTCTAACGTCTGTTTTTATTAATGTGTATATGAATCAAGTATTAATGCTATTTTTTGTTTATGCCAAAGTGAACAGAGGAATGTTGAAATGTGAAATCGTTCAGTTTTACATGAGAATGTATAACGCTAAGGAAGAGTCAGAGCTGAACACATGATCTCTGCTCTGCAGTTAATCTCTAGGTGCACTGAGGCAGGACATCATACAGAGGGGCAGTGAAGGAACAGCAATGTATTGAACCTGTGAACAAAATTAAAATGCAGAAGATTAAAATATTAGAAGTGTGAAGGGTGTGGAAATAAAAGAATCTGCTTTGCTCGGTTGCTTTTCTGTCTGTGGTCACTCAGGCTGCTGCAGAGTGTGAATGGAAACTGTAGAGAAATGCAGAACTCTGAGGCGAGGGCCAAGAGTGTGACGTCTAGATAACACACACAGACTTGTTCCAGAGAGAGAAATAGCAATGAAAAAGAAAAGAAGAAAAACAAGCACTTGTCCATAACACCATAAATCATAAAGTAATGGAGCGTCTTAATAACAGAATTATTAAACATAAAATGAGTGATTGTTGTTTCTATGAATAATCCTGCTGCACCTACATTAAGAATCAGAAGACTCCAGTGAGATCACGTCTGAAATCATCATTGTATTGTAATGTCAGTGTGTTTGTGTCCTGACACAGTAAACTCACACACTGGAGGAGAGGGGGACTTCTCATGTCCTTTCAACGCACAGGAGAAGACGTCTGTGGGATTAAACCAGACCGTATAAGTAGATGTCTCCACCCGGGTAATGTGTCTTTCATTCTTAAACCAGACGTAGGAGAGATGATCAGCTGGACTGCAGCTGCTGTGACACTTCAGCTCTGCATAGGTCCCAGACTGATAGTCTGTTACTGTGATCACCTGCACCTGCAGAGCTGGACATGAGAACAAGAAACAATATTTTATCACAGGTTCTAAAAAAATAAATAAAGATGTACATACACGTCACCACAACAGTTACAATTCCTAGAAGTAGCAGCGAGCAATTAGTAACTGTATTTATTTATTAACTGACATTTTAAGTTAAAAAGTAATTTCTCAAACTGATCGTTATCAACATGTTCAGTGTTTTTAAATGTACTGTGTTGGTGTATTTCCATCAGTTAGTGTTGATCAGTACCTGTGACAGTCAGAGTTGTTCCAGGTAAACTGCTCCTCCATTCAAAGCTCTGTGTTATGAACTTGAAGTGATACTCAGCTGAGTCGCTCTCTCTCAGGTCAGAGATTCTCAGAGTGGAGCGTCCTCTCTCTGTTTCTACCTGAACACGACCTGCATACTGGGAGTCTTTACTAAGGTCTTCAGGCTGGGAAGGATTCTGCCCTCGATGATCACGCTCACGACTGAACCAGAATGTTGATGCGTCATGATAATTGTAGCTGTTGTACAAGCAAGAAATGTTCACTGAAGAACCTCTGGAGACGCAGATGCTTCTGTCAGTGTACGTCACTCTGTTGCAGGATTCACCTCGGACACCTGAAAGATAAAACCATTTACACCATTTGTAAACCAGAGTCTGTGAGGAATCACTACAGGAAGTTCCATATTAAATCTACACTACATGAAGTTATAAGGCTCCACTAAATGGTGTTGTGTTGGAAGAATGTTGAGTAAACTCACACACTGAAGGAGAGGGGAAATCCTTAAATCCTTGAAGAGCACAGGAATAGCTGTCTTCGTTATTTAATTTTTCTAAATTATTAGATGTTTGTGCCTGAATTTCCTGTCCATTCTTGTACCAGACATAGGAAGGATTATTAGGTAGACGACAACTGCTCTGACACTCCAGCCTGTTAGAACGTGATATCACCTGGAGACCTGGATCTGTGAAGAAGGAACATGAAGGTTATGTTAGACAAAACTGTCAACATACACACAACACATTCATATTATTGTTTTCTACATCTTGAACATTTGGAAATTATTAACATATAAATAGAAATGTTACCTGTGACAGACAAAGTGACTCCAGGTGAACCAGTATATCTTCCACCTTCTTGGTTTGTTGTGAACCTGAACTTGTACACAGCTGAGTCGCTCTCTCTCAGGTCTGAGATTCTCAGAGTGCAGTCCTTCTCATTATCACTGTACTGCACACGACCTGAATACTTTGAGTCTGTTCTTAGATCCACGGGCTCTTTATTCTGCAACTTAGTGAACCAGAATGTTTTCTCAACTTTAGCATTTTTTCTGGATGGGTATGTGTAGCTGCAGGTTATTTCCATTGTTGATCCTTTAACAGCACAGATCTGAGTAGAGGTGTAAGTCACCCCCCAGCCATCCTGACCCTGTATCACTGTAACACAGAGCACATCAGGAAGCACAATCAGACTCAGAACTACATCAGGAGACAGACGGCCATTTGTAGTGAAGATGCTTCAGAGTCACATCCCAAGTCAGTGTGAGACAAGATAATCTAATAGTACCAACTTGTTTTGGGGACGAGGACAAACTTGACTGAACTCAGACTGCTTTACTAGAACTGAGCTTAACACTGTATCACACAGGTTTTTCTTATATTTGTACTTCTTTGTTGGAGACTTTCTAATGTCGGTTTTTTAAAAATGTGTGAATCAAGTATTAATGTTATTTTTTGTTTATGCCAAAGTGAACAGAGGAATGTTGAAATGTGAAATCGTTCAGTTTTACATGAGAATGTATAACGCTAAGGAAGAGTCAGAGCTGAACACATGATCTCTGCTCTGCAGTTAATCTCTAGGTGCACTGAGGCAGGACATCATACAGAGGGGCAGTGAAGGAACAGCAATGTATTGAACCTGTGAACAAAATAAAAAGGCAGAAGATTAATATTAGAAGTGTGAAGGGTGTGGAAATAAAAGAATCTGCTTTGCTCGGTTGCTTTTCTGTCTGGTCACTCAGGCTGCTGCAGAGTGTGAATGGAAACTGTAGAGAAATGCAGAACTCTGAGGCGAGGGCCAAGAGTGTGACGTCTAGATAACACACACAGACTTGTTCCAGAGAGAGAAATAGCAATGAAAAAGAAAAGAAGAAAAACAAGCCCTGGTCCTCTCTTAGAGACACAGGACACTGGAAGGGCACTCTGAGAGCAGACCTCCACCAAGCCATGTCCTACTATTTCACTATGGAAATGCAGTGGGAATCCCAGTCTGAAAATCATTTTTCTGACATTATGTGAATGTAGCACAACTGCCCTGCCTCGCAATGTTTTGGATGGTTTCATAAAAAAAGGAGCCAGTGTTTTTTATGTATTCCTGCTGACAGACAGACCAACAAACAAACCAACAGACTAACAAATTACACCAAAAACATCAACTTTTTAACAGAGAAGTCACTTAAAAACACTCAGAGCTCACAGTATCAATCTAGAAATTGGGAACTCTCTGACATGCGCAGTACGCGCAAGCACGTCTGTCCTCTCTGCACACACACACACACACACGCACACACACACACACACACACACACACACACACACACACACACACACACACACACATACACACACACACACAGAGGCGCGGACGGAGCGAAGCTACGATGCCTCGACAGTCTCTTTGAGTCAGGCAGTGCCGGTAAAGCGGTTTGCAAGTGTAGTTACATTTTGTTAAACTCCACGCGGACAGCGTTTGCTGCAAAATAAAATAGAATAAAATAAAATAAAATAAAATAAAATAAAATAAAATAAAATAAAATAAAATAAAATAAAATAAATAAGGGCGAGCCGAAAGCGGCCGTGGTGCGGATACAGACAGGCAGGCACAGCAGGGTTCTTGCTGCCCTGGGGACTGACTGACAGGCTGCAGATTGGAGGCAAAGGCAACCTGTTTCTATACTTTAGCACATTTAAGCAACATGCAATTCAAAGTAGTTTACATAAAACATTAATATACATATGTAAATATAAAGGCCATGCCAGTGATTAAGTTTACGGATGGACAAAGCAGGCCAACCAGCCCAAGCATACAGGGATCAATGGTGAGTTAGGGCCTTAAGATATGTTATGAACCTCAATGCTCCATGGTATATTATCTAAGAAGTGAAGGCATTAGGAAGATTCATATATAAAACATAATCACCATAAACACAGACATAAAAGTAGCAGCAACAAGTTTCCTTTTTGCATCAAAAGAAAAGCGAGACTTATTTCTGAAATAAAAACCCAGCTCAGCTTCAACTTCCTCACAAGTTGTTGAATGTGAGGCTTAAAAGAGAGAATCATCAATTAATAATCTTAGGTATTTATATGAAGATGCAGACTCAGTCACAGAGCCCTGAAACGTAAGAAAAGATGAAACGTATACGTAGATGTACAGTACCTTGTACAGAGAGAAGGAAGACAACAAATCCACTCGCTGCTGCTGTTAGACTCATAGCTGCTCCTCTCGTCTGTTAAATCAGCAGGTAGACCACATACATGAGGAGTACTGTGTGTCAGGAACTCACAATAAACATGTCTACGTTCATAAAGGAGGGTGTAGTCTGTGAAGACAGAGGGTTTGTTCTGTGGTTGGTACATTAGTATTCAACGTATATCAAGCTGTTAAAAACCGGCCTGGCTTCCTTCCTCTTTTAATCATTAATATGCATCAGAAGATGGATGGCTGTCAATCTTCAGCTTGAAATGAAAAAATGAGCCTGTCACAAATTAGACAGAGACGAACGCTAAATATAAAATATAGGTTGTTGTAGTTCTGCTTCCCATCTTTCAGTAATTAAAGGTAATGTGTGGAGTTCACTGTATGACCACTAGTAGCACTATGAGTGGTCCCTGGTTAGTTTGTAGCGTACAGGGGGAGGACGAACATGAAGGTAAGGCATCACATGTTCCCACTGACTGACAGTTACTCTGTCACTCTGCTGCAGGTTTGACTACAGACACCTGAAAGATACGAGGACTTTAAAACAGCACTGGGACGTCTTCTTACATGCAGCAACACAGAGCACGTAGAGCTAAATGACAGATGCATGTTGCTCATACAGAAAGGGAAGAGAGGTCACACACACACACACACAACACACACACACACACACACACACACACACACACGCCACACACACTAAATGCAAAAGTGCATATGTGCAATACCATCAATACATTTTAATTCCTGCAGTTTATTTAACAGCATGGCTTAAAGTCTACAGCAACACTAGCAGCCTCATGAGGCAGTAAGGCTCATTTAACACCAAAGTTATCACATAGAGCAACAATTTTCTTTTTAGTGAGACCAAAAAACATCTCGGTCCAAATGTGGCGACAGAAGAAAGACACTGCTGTTACTGTTATGGTTTTTTTTTTCTCCTGTTTTCTTTTCCTTCTCCGTGTTCCCTCCCTGCTCCTGTGTTTGGGTCTTGTTCCTCCCTGGTCCTGTGTTTGGGTCTTGTTCCTCCCTGGTCCTGTGTTTGGGTCTTGTTCCTCCCCGGTCTTGTGCTCCCCTGAGTGTCTGTAGGTTCTGTTTCCTGTTTTATTTTGAAGTCTGGTTTTTGTCTCGTCCTGTCTCTAGTTTTACTTCCTGTGTCTTCCCACTCTTGTGACACACACACACACACACACACACACACACACACACACACACACACACACACACACACACACACACACACACATACACAGTGTTGAGCTGCAGTGGAAGGACAGAGTCCGTTTTACTCCACCAGGCAGTTGCTGTTTTAGGTTGTTCACCAGAGAAGAAGTTAATTACACTGTGACAAGTTCTACAGATGGACAACATTGGGCAAGTGAGAAATACGTCAGAGCATACCAACTGATTTACATTTTATTTACACTCATCACTGATCAATAAAACGTCATTCTGAAGAATTAACACAAAAAAGAGTTAAGAGCTGAACTCAAAAGCTTGCACCTGCACACTATCGCCCTCTGCAGCAGTGAGAGGGAACTGGCATGATGTTCAAACTACAATACATGCAATACAATCCAACTCATTCAATACAAATGAACAACTAGCTCAGTTTGACAGAGCTGAGCTAATGTTTTTCAATGTGTAAAAATACACCATATAAGATATACTGTACATGCTGTGGAAGAGTTGGACTTTACTGGCTTTCTCTGCCAGGACAGCTGGGATGTTACAGGGTGAACTATATTTCTTTAAAGTAATTTACTACAAAAAATATCACTTTGCATACCAAGTCAAATCCTGAACTGAGTCCAGTTATGTTATGTACCTGCACAGGTACAAATAAAGCTGCATTCTTCTCAAATCTTCTGCTACTTGCTGCTTCTAAAAAACTGAGAATGAAAACATTTGGAGTTAAAGACTTGTTTTTGATTTCCTCCGTGTGAGTCTCCCTCTGGTTTGACTGCATGTGAAGGAAACCACATACATTTTGAGCGGACTCAAAGCTGTCTGACTTTCACACCAGGTCTTCCTGCTCCTCTGGGTCTTCTGTCTGTGCTGCAGTCTCTGAGATGTTCTCATTCGCAGGACAAGAGTCTAACTGATGGGGACAGACATTATAGGATGAGAGTCAATTAGACAAAGTGTGACGTAAAGACACATCTGTGGTTCCTATGAAGAAAGATTTAACTAATATGTGAATTGTCTTTATGAACTCGTAAACAACAGATGATGACCCTTTGAGAGTCAGTTCTGTCCCAGATCTCTCTTTCTCACCTCCACAGTCTCTATGGGCTCATTTGGTTCAGTGGTGGAGCTCAGAGCTTTCTTCTTCCTGAATCTAATCCAAAAACAAACAAATGAAAGGTTTAATGGGAAACTGCAGAACTATGATTATGAGTTGAAGTAATAGTACAAAATCAGCGTTGAATCATGTTTATAGTTTCACCTCATCCACCAACAAAACAGAAGCAGAGGAATCAGCCCCCCAACCCCCACCAGAGTCACCCTGATGCTGTTTGTCATCAGTGTTATTGTTGATTTATCTAGAAATGGAGATAGACAGTCATTAGATAAACAGTCCTGTACCTGATTGGGGGGTTTGACTCATAAATCAGTTTGCCAGGTGATACTGTCTGTTAATGAGTCAGCTAGTGTCATGGAGAAACTTACCTGCTACAGTCAGATGTAAGGTGGAGGTCTGATGTCCTCTTCTGTTCTGGGCTTCACAGGAATAATTCCCACTGTGTTCAGCTCTGAAGTCAGTGATGGTGAAGATCTGTCCTGATGCTTTTGGTGAGTCTTCATTCTCCTTGTACCAGGTGTAGTTAGCTGCTGGGTTAGCATCACTGCTACAGGTCAGAGTCACTGAACTGCCCTCCACTATCTCAGCAGAGGGACTCACTGACACAGAGGGACGCTTTGGACCATCTGGAGGAGATGTGTTAACAGAGATTACTCTAGGTTAAAGGTGACTCACATTTAGACTTCGACGGTGGTCTGACTACATTGATGTGTGATGGTTTGAGTCCCAAAACTGCACAAAACCCTAAAATCTCCTGGAGCTGCTCAGTGAATATCAGAAGACTGTGAATGGGAAGTAAGAGCTAGAGCTGAAGGAAGTAGTTATGATCAGTACAAATCCTTTACTCTAAAGACGGGACAGATTTAAGCTTTTTCATTTTAAATAAACTGTTTAACTCACATTTCACATTAACAGAGAAGTCGTTAGATGTCCTCCTCCCGAGTTTGTTCTCAGCTGTACAGTAATACTGTCCAGAGTCAGAGGACTGGACGGAGCTGAAGACGAGCTGTGGTCCTTCACCGAGACGTTTGAAGTTTCCATTCTCCTTGTACCAGGTGTAGTTAGCTGCTGGGTTAGCATCACTGCTACAGGTCAGAGTCACTGAACTGCCCTCCACTATCTCAGCAGAGGGACTCACTGACACAGAGGGACGCTTTGGACCATCTGGAGGAGACATTAACATGAATAACTTAATAATTAGACTACTTAAACATTAGAACAAATGACAAATTAATTATTTAATTATTACTTTTATTTAACACTTAAACTATCCTAACTATTGTCATGTTTTCTTAATAATTCTGCTGATTCTGTTGTGGGTGAAGACTGAACCTTGAGTTTTATTTTGGAAATAAATAAATAATTTAGAGCTCTTGGCCATGACATCATAAATCATCAAGTAATGGAGCGTCTTAATAACAGAATTATTAAACATAAAATGAGTGTTGTTTCTATGAATAATCCTGCTGCACCTACATTAAGAATCAGAAGACTCCAGTGAGATCACGTCTGAAATCATCATTGTATTGTAATGTCAGTGTGTTTGTGTCCTGACACAGTAAACTCACACACTGGAGGAGAGGGGGACTTCTCATGTCCTTTCAACGCACAGGAGAAGACGTCTGTGGGATTAAACCAGACCGTATAAGTAGATGTCTTCTCCCAGGTAATGTGTCTTTCATTATTAAACCAGACGTAGGAGAGATGATCAGCTGGACTGCAGCTGCTGTGACACTTCAGCTCTGCATAGGTCCCAGACTGCTGGACTGTTACTGTGATCACCTGCACCTGCAGAGCTGGACATGAGAACAAGAAACAATATTTTATCACAGGTTCTAAAAAATAAATAAAGATGTACATACACGTCACCACAACAGTTACAATTCCTAGAAGTAGCAGCGAGCAATTAGTAACTGTATTTATTTATTAACTGACATTTTAAGTTAAAAAGTAATTTCTCAAACTGATCGTTATCAACATGTTCAGTGTTTTTAAATGTACTGTGTTGGTGTATTTCCATCAGTTAGTGTTGATCAGTACCTGTGACAGTCAGAGTTGTTCCAGGTAAACTGCTCCATTCAAAGCTCGGTGTTATGAACTTGAAGTGATACTCAGCTGAGTCGCTCTCTCTCAGGTCAGAGATTCTCAGAGTGGAGCGTCCTCTCTCTGTTTCTACCTGAACACGACCTGCATACTGGGAGTCTTTACTAAGGTCTTCAGGCTGGGAAGGATTCTGCCCTCGATGATCACGCTCACGACTGAACCAGAATGTAGATGCGTCATGATAATTGTAGCTGTTGTACAAGCAAGAAATGTCCACTGAAGAACCTCTGGAGACGCAGATGCTTCTGTCAGTGTACGTCACTCTGTTGCAGGATTCACCTCGGCCACCTGAAAGATAAAACCATTTACACCATTTGTAAACCAGAGTCTGTGAGGAATCACTACAGGAAGTTCCATATTAAATCTACACTACATGAAGTTATAAGGCTCAACTAAATGGTGTTGTATTGGAAGAATGTTGAGTAAACTCACACACTGAAGGAGAGGGGAAATCCTTATATCCTTGAAGAGCACAGGAATAGCTGTCTGAATAACTGTTTACATGATAATAATAATATAATGTTTGTCCCGGAATTTCCTGTCCATTCTTGTACCAGACATAGGAAGGATTATTAGGTAGACGACAACTGCTCTGACACTCCAGCCTGTTAGAACGTGATATCACCTGGAGACCTGGATGTGTGAAGAAGGAACATGAATGTTATGTTAGACAAAACTGTCAACACACACACAACACATTCATATTATTGTTTTCTAGATCTTATACATTGGGAAATTATTAACATATAAATAGAAATGTTACCTGCTGTGACAGACAAAGTGACTCCAGGTAAACCAGTATGTCTTCCACCTTCTTGGTTTGTTGTGAACCTGAACTTGTACACAGCTGAGTCGCTCTCTCTCAGGTCTGAGATTCTCAGAGTGCAGTCCTTCTCATTATCACTGTACTGCACACGACCTGAATACTTTGAGTCTGTTTTCAGATCCACAGGCTCTTTATTCTGCAACTTAGTGAACCAGAATGTTTTCTCAACTTTAGCATTTTTTCTGGATGGGTATGTGTAGCTGCAGGTTATTTCCACTGTTGATCCTTTAACAGCACAGATCTGAGTAGAGGTGTAAGTCACCCCCCAGCCATCCTGACCCTGTATCACTGTAACACAGAGCACATCAGGAAGCACAATCAGACTCAGAACTACATCAGGAGACAGACGGCCATTTGTAGTGAAGATGCTTCAGAGTCACATCCCAAGTCAGTGTGAGACAAAGATAATCTAATAGTACCAACTTGTTTTGGGGACGAGGACAAACTTGACTGAACTCAGACTGCTTTACTAGAACTGAGCTTAACACTGTATCACACAGTTTTTCTTATATTTGTACTTCTTTGTTGGGGACTTTCTAACGTCTGTTTTTATAAATGTGTACATGAATCAAGTATTAATGTTATTTTTTGTTTATGCCAAAGTGAACAGAGGAATGTTGAAATGTGAAATCGTTCAGTTTTACATGAGAATGTATAACGCTAAGGAAGAGTCAGAGCTGAACACATGATCTCTGCTCTGCAGTTAATCTCTAGGTGCACTGAGGCAGGACATCATACAGAGGAGCAGTGAAGGAACAGCAATGTATTGAACCTGTGAACAAAATAAAATGCAGAAGATTAATATTAGAAGTGTGAAGGGTGTGGAAATAAAAGAATCTGCTTTGCTCGGTTGCTTTTCTGTCTGTGGTCACTCAGGCTGCTGCAGAGTGTGAATGGAAACTGTAGAGAAATGCAGAACTCTGAGGCGAGGGCCAAGAGTGTGACGTCTAGATAACACACACAGACTTGTTCCAGAGAGAGAAATAGCAATGAAAAAGAAAAGAAGAAAAACAAGCCCTGGTCCTCTCTTAGAGACACAGGACACTGGAAGGGCACTCTGAGAGCAGACCTCCACCAAGCCATGTCCTACTATTTCACTATGGAAATGCAGTGGGAATCCCAGTCTGAAAATCATTTTTCTGACATTACGTGAATGTAGCACAACTGCCCTGCCTCGCAATGTTTTGGATGGTTTCATAAAAAAAGGAGCCAGTGTTTTTTATGTATTCCTGCTGACAGACAGACCAACAAACAAACCAACAGACTAACAAATTACACCAAAAACATCAACTTTTTAACAGAGAAGTCACTTAAAAACACTCAGAGCTCACAGTATCAATCTAGAAATTGGGAACTCTCTGACATGCGCAGTACGCGCAAGCACGTCTGTCCTCTCTGCACACACACACACACACACACACACACACACACACACACACACACACACACACACACACACACACACACACACACACACACACACACACGCAGAGGCGCGGAGCGAAGCTACGATGCCTCGACAGTCTCTTTGAGTCAGGCAGTGCCGGTAAAGCGGTTTGCAAGTGTAGTTACATTTTGTTAAACTCCACGCGGACAGCGTTTGCTGCAAAATAAAAATAGAATAAAATAAAATAAAATAAAATAAAATAAAATAAAATAAAATAAAATAAAATAAAATAAAATAAAATAAAATAAGGGCGAGCCGAAAGCGGCCGTGGTGCGGATACAGACAGGCAGGCACAGCAGGGTTCTTACTGCCCTGGGGACTGACTGACAGGCTGCAGATTGGAGGCAAAGGCAACCTGTTTCTATACTGTAGCACAGTATCACCATAAACACAGACATAAAAGTAGCAGCAACAAGTTTCCTTTTTGCATCAAAAGAAAAGCGAGACTTATTTCTGAAATAAAAACCCAGCTCAGCTTCAACTTCTTCACAAGTTGTTGAATGTGAGGCTTAAAAGAGAGAATCATCAATTAATAATCTTAGGTATTTATATGAAGATGCAGACTCAGTCACAGAGCCCTGAAACGTAAGAAAAGATGAAACGTATACGTAGATGTACAGTACCTTGTACAGAGAGAAGGAAGACAACAAATCCACTCGCTGCTGCTGTTAGACTCATAGCTGCTCCTCTCGTCTGTTAAATCAGCAGGTAGACCACATACATGAGGAGGACTGTGTGTCAGGAACTCACAATAAACATGTCTACGTTCATAAAGGAGGGTGTAGTCTGTGAAGACAGAGGGTTTGTTCTGTGGTTGGTACATTAGTATTCAACGTATATCAAGCTGTTAAAAACCGGCCTGGCTTCCTTCCTCTTTTAATCATTAATATGCATCAAAAGATGGACGGCTGTCAATCTTCAGCTTGAAATGAAAAAAATGAGACTGTCACAAATTAGACAGAGACGAACACTAAATATAAAATATAGTTTGTTGTAGTTCTGCTTCCCATCTTTCAGTAATTAAAGGTAATGTGTGGAGTTCACTGTATGACCACTAGTAGCACTATGAGTGGTTCCTGGTTAGTTTGTAGCGTACAGGGGGAGGACGAACATGAAGGTAAGGCATCACATGTTCCCACTGACTGACAGTTACTCTGTCACTCTGCTGCAGGTTTGACTACAGACACCTGAAAGATACGAGGACTTTAAAACAGCACTGGGACGTCTTCTTACATGCAGCAACACAGAGCACGTAGAGCTAAATGACAGATGCATGTTGCTCATACAGAAAGAAGAAGTGAGGTCACACACACACACACACACACACACACACACACACACACACACACACACACACACACACACACACACACACTCACTCACTCACTCACTCACTCACACACTCACACACATACACACACACACACACACACACGCAAACACACACGCACACACACACTCACACAGACACACACTCACTCACACAGACACTCACTCACACAGACACTCACTCACTCACTCACTCACACACACACACACACACAGACAGACAGACAGACAGACACACACTCACACACACACACTCACACACACACACTCACACACACAGACACACACAGACACACACACACAACACACACACACACACACACACTCACTCACAAACACACACACACACACACACACACACACACACACTAAATGCAAAAGTGCATATGTGCAATACCATCAATACATTTTAATTCCTGCAGTTTATTTAACAGCATGGCTTAAAGTCTACAGCAACACTAGCAGCCTCATGAGGCAGTAAGGCTCATTTAACACCAAAGTTATCACATAGAGCAACAATTTTCTTTTTAGTGAGACCAAAAAACATCTCGGTCCAAATGTGGCAACAGAAGAAAGACACTGCTGTTACTGTTATGGTTTCGGGTTTTTTTTTTTTATCCTGTTTTCTTTTCCTTCTCCGTGTTCCCTCCCTGGTCCTGTGTTTGGGTCTTGTTCCTCCCTGGTCCTGTGTTTGGGTCTTGTTCCTCCCCGGTCTTGTGCTCCCCTGAGTGTCTGTAGGTTCTGTTTCCTGTTTTATTTTGAAGTCTGGTTTTTGTCTCGTCCTGTCTCTAGTTTTACTTCCTGTGTCTTCCCACTCTTGTGACACAACACACACACACACACACACACACACACACACACACACACACACACACACACACATACACACACAGTTAGCTTCTCATCAGTGGTAAATGCAAAAGTGCATATGTGCAATACCATCAATACATTTTAATTCCTGCAGTTTATTTAACAGCATGGCTTAAAGTCTACAGCAACACTAGCAGCCTCATGAGGCAGTAAGGCTCATTTAACACCAAAGTTATCACATAGAGCAACAATTTTCTTTTTAGTGAGACCAAAAAACATCTCGGTCCAAATGTGGCGACAGAAGAAAGACACTGCTGTTACTGTTATGGTTTCGGGTTTTTTTATCCTGTTTTCTTTTCCTTCTCCGTGTTCCCTCCCTGGTCCTGTGTTTGGGTCTTGTTCCTCCCTGGTCCTGTGTTTGGGTCTTGTTCCTCCCCGGTCTTGTGCTCCCCTGAGTGTCTGTAGGTTCTGTTTCCTGTTTTATTTTGAAGTCTGGTTTTTGTCTCGTCCTGTCTCTAGTTTTACTTCCTGTGTCTTCCCACTCTTGTGACACAACACACACACACACACACACACACACACACACACACACACATACACAGTGTTGAGCTGCAGTGGAAGGACAGAGTCCGTTTTACTCCACCAGGCAGTTGCTGTTTTAGGTTGTTCACCAGAGAAGAAGTTAATTACACTGTGACAAGTTCTACAGATGGACAACATTGGGCAAGTGAGAAATACGTCAGAGCATACCAACTGATTTACATTTTATTTACACTCATCACTGATCAATAAAAAGAGTTTAAAGCTGAAATCAAAAGCTTGCACCTGCACACTATCGCCCTCTGCAGCAGTGAGAGGGAACTGGCATGATGTTCAAACTACAATACATGCAATACAATCCAACTCATTCAATACAAATGAACAACTAGCTCAGTTTGACAGAGCTGAGCTCATGTTTTTCAATGTGTAAAAATACACCATATAAGATATACTGTACATGCTGTGGAAGAGTTGGACTTTACTGGCTTTCTCTGCCAGGACAGCTGGGATGTTACAGGGTGAACTATATTTCATGTGAAGGAAACCACATACATTTTGAGCGGACTCAAAGCTGTACTTTACTTGAGTATTTTCTTTTCATGCTACTTTCTACTACTCCACTACATCAATCTGACAACTTTAGTTACTAGTTACTTCATGATTTTGTATCATTCTGTATATTTTGCCTTTAAGGACCCCTCAAAAACAAGATCAAGGGGTTATTACTAATAAAGAATGTCAGAATTAAAAGATCTGAATACTACTACCAGTGACCAGGTGTGTTTAGCTGCTGGGTTAGCATCACTGCTACAGGTCAGAAACATCGAATAATCTTTCAAAATGTCACCAGGGAGACTCCCCAACACAGAGGGAACCCTTTCTAGTACTTTTTAAAACGTAAGGGTTTTACTTCTTATGTAATCTGAACACTTAACACAGTGCAGAAAATGATGACGGAACAATATAGTAATTGAATACGTTTATTCAATTAAATATCAGGTTATTTAAACAATAGAAATCAGTGCAATCAATTCACTGGCTCAAACTGCAGCCAGAGGATGAAAAACAGTGTGAAAAACATACAAAACCAGAGTAAAAAAGAATCCATTTAAGTTTTGAAATTGGTATCCTACTTAAACAAAATACTAACTTATGAAGGGAATGGTCCAGAAGTAAAACATAAAAATAAAAATAAATAAAAATAAACAGATAAGACAGGAGATAAAGAAATATAATTTACAAAGAAATGTACTTGACAAGATTTGTTAACACTGGCAATAGATTATTGCTCCTTAGTTTAGCTTTTTAGGAAATTGTGTATTTATGAATTACAAGCTTACCAGCCGTTAACTGATGCCACTAGAGACATGACGCTGCATGTCATAACAATGCTTAATACTCAATCTTCATATTTTGATACATGTGTGCTGACTTGCTTGAACACTGCTAAAGACACCAAAGATGTGTGTTGTGATCAAACTCTTGGGTGTTTGCTGACCGTGCTGTACAGTTCACATAAATCCTCCGCAGCACCTTGATGTCCTGATCTGTGAATGAAAAAACATACTTAGAGAATAAAAAACTAAAACAACTCACGATATGAATTAAGGACAAGGTAAAAAAAAAAAAAAAAAAGCAGATGAAACAACAATAAAACGGTGGGAATAAAAACACTGATTTCCAAACTTAGTGCAGCAAAGAACATTTTGTGATGGACTCACTCTGTGGTAGCACTGGCCCTCTTAAGGTTGACAGTAGTGTACTCCACATTCTCATCCTCCTCTTCCTCTTTGTGTCGGTGGGGCTGAGCTAGCCTGATGTTGGAGTAGAGAGCCTCTTCCTGGTTTTTAGAGAAGGTCACGCTGGCATAGCAAAGGTCGTCCTGCTGCTCTGCTGGAGCTCTCTGGACTGGAGCTGAAGGGCTGTCATACACTGAACCCATGTTCTCCTGACGGGGAACATTGACAAGAGTCCTCAGCTACATAGGTGAGTGTTTAAAGGTCCCATACTAAGGTCGTTTTTAGGTCCATACTTGTATTTTGGATTTCTCCTTGAACATGTTTACATGCTTTAATTCTAAAAAGACACCTTATTTTCCTCATACTGCCTGTTTGAATATACCTGTATTCACCCTCCATCTGAAACGCTCCGTTTTAGCGCCTGTCTCTTTAAGCCCCTCCTGAAAATCCTTGTCTGCTCTGATTGGTCAGCTTTTCCGGGTCTTCTGCGCACTGCACCATGTAAATGCACCATCATTTTTGCCAGAAAATGACTGTAACAGCAGTCTAGTGGTGCTTTCTACCTGTATATAGTATAGTTGTGACATCAGACTCGTTCTATCCTGATGGTTTCTGAATAAGGATTGTCTGTGTTTCCCTGTGGATTGAGCATTTTGATACATTTACAGTATTTATATAGCATCTTGACCTGCTTCATAATAAAAGACTTGACTAAATATGGGACCTGTGAGTATGATTTGTAGCCTGTAAAACAAAATCCTCATATTGTAAAGCATCTGCAGGGTTAAAGGTGAGGAGCTTGTTCTGCAGTTCCAGTGAATTTAAAAATACTTCACCAAGCGTTACAAATTCCTGGTTTCAACATTTATTTCATGTTCTCTGTTGTGGGATCAAGTCTCGTTTTCAAAGCCAAAAGTGAACCACAGGTTTGAGGTCACTTCTGTTTTTGTCGGTGTAATGCCTACTGATCACCAGCAGAGGGAAACGCAATTCAAGGATTGCCTAATTTCCCTTTATTTACAAACCCTATCATGTCTGTGTGGACGGAGAGGTTTATATTATTTCTACAGTGTCCCTGTCTCAGCACCTTATAATTTAGCAGAGGACATGAAGCATTAATCAACTGTTTCCAGGTGAGAGAGGACTCTGACTGAACTCTTCTTCTGACCTGAGCTTGGTTGTCTGGTCGCTCTCGTTGCTCGGTGATTCGTTTCAAGGACCTCTTTCTTCTGCAAAGGAGAAAGAATTAACCAGCAAATTAATCATCCAAATACAAATCTAAACGACTAAGTGAATTAAGAATGCGTTTCTGAATGACATCAAAGTAAAACTGAACTGCTCACCTAATAAATAGGAAGGCACAGAGGAATATGATAGCCAGGACAATAGCAGTGATGGATCCAGCAGCTACTGATTTCATTGAACCTGGGAAACAGTGATGAAACCAGACGATTCATTATGGAATTACAAGTTGTTTGGGTCTTTTAGCAACTGATAATTAGACATGACATCATAGATTCTCAGACAGATGCAGTCCACATAATGACTCATGTGTTATGTAGTTTTGCTTAAAGTCCCAAAATGTAAAAATGATCTTTCCAACAATGTGTGTTAATGTGAGTTTTTATAAATGTTAAACATCTGGATTAGTAATTATTGTTTTGTGCAAACAGTTAACTAGGAAATGTATTCATGTTGACATCTATTTGTCATTAGATAGGTAGATAAAGAACTGGGAGGTTAAGATCATGTGAGAGTAAATGGGGAATATGACTTAATGTACCTGCTACAGTCAGATGTAAGGTGGAGGTCTGACGTCCTCTTCTGTTCTGGGCTTCACAGGAATAATTCCCACTGTGTTCAGGTCTAACATCAGTGATGGTGAAGATCTGTCCTGATGCTTTTGGTGAGTCTTCATTCTCCTTGTACCAGGTGTATTTAGCTGCTGGGTTAGCATCACTGCTACAGGTCAGATTCACTGAACTGCCCTCCACTATCTCAGCAGAGGGACTCACTGACACAGAGGGATGCTTCGGACCATCTGGAGGACAAATTGTACAGAGAAAACTGTTGTTGAGCAAAGGAAAACAAGGTTGATTATAACTGCCGCCTGGGAGCTGCACCAAACAAAAATGTTATTAACATAAAGCAAAAACACACTTATGCTCCCCCTGATATCATGAAGCTGTGCTGCAGGCTGTCAGGGAGAAACTGTGTAGTGACTAACTTGCTTCTATAGCATTTAGAATCTCTGTCCTGGTAGTTGTGTGTAGGTTTACTGCCAGCGTCTCAGCAAGGAGCCCACCCATCCCTCTGTGGCCTCATTTGTTACCTCTAGGTGTTACTCCCTGATTTGGTTTGTGTTCTACTGTACGCAAATCTCAGGAGATCAGTCAGAGTGTTCATCTTTTACCCATAATGCAGCAGCAGCTTGTGTCTTCAAAAGCATTTTCTTGATCTAAGAGCTGTCTACTTTCTGCGTGGACGGATAAAATATCTCTGCTCTACTTCTCTCCTGGAGAAAACCAGAGTTTGTAGAAATAAGACAGTGGAAAGTGGTGGGATTACAAAAATACAACTCGCACTGATGGAGTTAAAGGGATAGTTCGGAGTAATTTCACCCTAGGGAACCTTTCCCTTGTTCGGACATTGGGCGAGTTAGCGCAATTAGCCAAATGGCTTAGTGAAGATGCTAATTGAACCAACTGTATCACGTAAATTACTCCACTAATAATGCCCGGAATGGTACCAAACTTGTACAATAGTACAAATAGATTTTGTACTCATAAAACAATGGATTGGAAATATTTTTGTTGTATCTCTTTTCAGTGTTGTAGTGTGTAGACGGTCCCTAAGCATTTGTCTTACTGCCGCTAGCAGTAGCAGCAAAGAGCAGAATCAGGCAGGTGTTATTTAAATAACTCCTGGTGTACTTACACACTTTCCAATCCATCGTTTTAGGAGTACAGAACCTATTTGTACTACTGTGGAAGTTTGGTACCATTCTGGGCATTTTCAGTGGGGTAATTTACGTGATAAACTCTTGGTTCCATTAGCGTCTGCACTAAGCCATTTGGCTAATTGCGCTAACTCAACCAATGTCCGAACAAGGAAAAAAAAGCAGAAAAAAACATGAATCCTTTAAACACCTTTCGAAAATATTTCTACTCTCTAGCTCAACAGATATTTACATCCACTGTCTCTACTTAAACACATTGGATGTACAGTAGAAGTACTTTGCTGATGTATTGTACTCACACTGAACATCTATGTGTACAGATGTGGAGTTTCTCTGGCCATACTTATTCTCTGACTGGCAGTGGTAGTTCCCACTATTATCTAAGCTGATAGAAGGGAAATGATAAATATATTTTGGTCTTTGAAGCAGGGTCTGGTTCCCCTTGTACCAGGTGTAGTTAGCTGCTGGGTTAGCATCACTGCTACAGGTCAGAGTCACTGAACTGCCCTCCTCTATCTCAGCAGAGGGACTCACTGACACAGAGGGACGCTTTGGACCATCTGGAGGAGAAAAAAGGGATTCATTATGAATTTGTATTGAGGCATGTACTGCCACAGGCCAGGAGGAGCAACACAAGTATTGTGGTGACTATGTTCCACCTACTTAATAAACCCTGCTTCATGAGAGAGGAGCTTATAATTTTAAAGACTTCTGTCTTGCACTGATATATTTATTGTCTACTGCATGTGTGAAACATAATTAGTTGTTTGTGTGGAGCAAGAAAAGATAAATTAAGGAATGTTGAATCTTGTCACCTCAAAGCTAGCTGGCAGGATAAAGTAACCACTAATAGACCTGTACATGAATCAGGTGTCCTCTATAGTCTTAGTGGCCTCCTAGACCCATCACAAAAATGTAAATGACCCAAAATCTTCTGACATTGTGGACCAAATATTATTTCTCCTCAGTTTGTGAAGGAATGCGCCCGCCAGGAATTTACATTTTTGGCAACTGTGCCAGGATTGTGTTAATGCTGACAAAATTGTGCTTGGGTTTAAGCTTTTGCCCAGTTTTTAGGTAATGAGTGGCCCAAAGATATTTACTCATTAGTAAAATAATAAGTAGGTTTGAATGTTCTAATGTTTTCTACTTACACTGGACATCTATGAATAGAGATGTAGAGTTGATGTGTCCGTGCTGATTCTCAGACTTGCAGTAGTAGTTCCCTCTGTCCTCAGAGCTGATGGGGGTGAAATGGTAGATGCCTTGTTGTCCATGAGGCGGTGTTTGGTTCTCCTTGTACCAGGTGTAGTTAGCTGCTGGGTTAGCATCACTGCTACAGGTCAGAGTCACTGAACTGCCCTCCACTATCTCAGCAGAGGGACTCACTGACACAGAGGGACGCTTTGGACCATCTGGAGGAGATGTGTTAACAGAGATTACTCTAGGTTAAAGGTGACTCACATTTAGACTTCGACGGTGGTCTGACTACATTGATGTGTGATGGTTTGAGTCCCAAAACTGCACAAAACCCCTAAAATCTCCTGGAGCTGCTCAGTGAATATCAGAAGACTGAATGGGAAGCAAGAGCTAGAGCTGAAGGAAGTAGTTATGATCAGTACAAATCCTTTACTCTAAAGACGGGACAGATTTAAGCTTTTTCATTTTAAATGAACTGTTTCACTCACATTTCACATTAACAGAGAAAGCGTTAGATGTCGTCCTCCCAAGTTTGTTCTCAGCTGTACAGGAATACTGTCCAGAGTCAGAGGACTGGACGGAGTTGAAGACGAGCTGTGGTCCTTCACTGAGACGTTGAAGGTCTGGATTTCCATTCTCCTTGTACCAGGTGTAGTTAGCTGCTGGGTTAGCATCACTGCTACAGGTCAGATTCACTGAACTGCCCTCCACTATCTCAGCAGAGGGACTCACTGACACAGAGGGAAGCTTTGGACCATCTGGAGGAGACATTAACATGAATAACTTAATAATTAGATTACTTAAACATTAGAACAAATGACAAATTAACACTTAAACTATCCCTAACTATTGTCATGTTTTGTAAATAATTCTGCTGATTCTGTTGTGGGTGAAGAGTGAACTTTGAGTTTTATTTTGGAAATAAATAAATAATTTAGAGCTCTTGGCCATGACACCATAAATCATAAAGTAATGGAGCGTCTTAATAACAGAATTATTAAACATAAAATGAGTGATTGTTGTTTCTATGAATAATCCTGCTGCACCTACATTAAGAATCAGAAGACTCCAGTGAGATCACGTCTGAAATCATCATTGTATTGTAATGTCAGTGTGTTTGTGTCCTGACACAGTAAACTCACACACTGGAGGAGAGGGGGACTTCTCATGTCCTTTCAACGCACAGGAGAAGACGTCTGTGGGATTAAACCAGACCGTATAAGTAGATGTCTTCTTCCAGGTAATGTGTTCTCCATTTTTGTACCAGACGTAGGAGAGATGATCAGCTGGACTGCAGCTGCTGTGACACTTCAGCTCTGCATAGGTCCCAGACTGCTGGACTGTTACTGTGATCACCTGCACCTGCAGAGCTGGACATGAGAACAAGAAACAATATTTTATCACAGGTTCTAAAAAAAATAAATAAAGATGTACATAATAACTGATCGTTATCAACATGTTCAGTGTTTTTAAATGTACTGTGTTGGTGTATTTCCATCAGTTTGTGTTGATCAGTACCTGTGACAGTCAGAGTTGTTCCAGGTAAACTGCTCCTCCATTCAAAGTTTGGCGTTTTGAACTTGAAGTGATACTCAGCTGAGTCGCTCTCTCTCAGGTCAGAGATTCTCAGAGTGGAGCGTCCTCTCTCTGTTTCTACCTGAACACGACCTGCATACTGGGAGTCTTTACTAAGGTCTTTAGGCTGGGAAGGATTCTGCCCTCGATGATCACGCTCACGACTGAACCAGAATGTTGATGCGTCATGATAATTGTAGCTGTTGTACAAGCAAGAAATGTCCACTGAAGAACCTCTGGAGACGCAGATGCTTCTGTCAGTGTACGTCACTGTGTTGCAGGATTCACCTCGGCCACCTGAAAGATAAAACCATTTACACCATTTGTAAACCAGAGTCTGTGAGGAATCACTACAGGAAGTTCCATATTAAATCTACACTACATGAAGTTATAAGGCTCCACTAAATGGTGTTGTGTTGGAAGAATGTTGAGTAAACTCACACACTGAAGGAGAGGGGAAATCCTTAAATCCTTGAAGAGCACAGGAATAACTATCCTCATTATTTAATTTGTCTAAGTAATATAATGTTTGTGCCTGAATTTCCTGTCCATTCTTGTACCAGACATAAGAAGGATTATTAGGTAGACGACAACTGCTCCGACACTGCAGCCAGGTAGAACGTGATATCACCTGGAGACCTGGATGTGTGAAGAAGGAACATGAATGTTATGTTAGACAAAACTGTCAACATACACACAACACATTCATATTATTGTTTTCTAGATCTTGAACTTTTGGAAATTATTAACATATAAATAGAAATGTTACCTGTGACAGACAAAGTGACTCCAGGTGAAGTATATCTTCCACCTTCTTGGTTTGTTGTGAACCTGAACTTGTACACAGCTGAGTCGCTCTCTCTCAGGTCTGAGATTCTCAGAGTGCAGTCCTTCTCATTATCACTGTACTGCACACGACCTGAATACTTTGAGTCTGTTCTTAGATCCACGGGCTCTTTATTCTGCAACTTAGTGAACCAGAATGTTTTCTCAACTTTAGCATTTTTTCTGGATGGGTATGTGTAGCTGCAGGTTATTTCCATTGTTGATCCTTTAACAGCACAGATCTGAGTAGAGGTGTAAGTCACCCCCCAGCCATACTGACCCTGTATCACTGTAACACAGAGCACATCAGGAAGCACAATCAGACTCAGAACTACATCAGGAGACAGACGGCCATTTGTAGTGAAGATGCTTCAGAGTCACATCCCAAGTCAGTGTGAGACAAAGATAATCTAATAGTACCAACTTGTTTTGGGGACGAGGACAAACTTGACTGAACTCAGACTGCTTTACTAGAACTGAGCTTAACACTGTATCACACAGGTTTTTCTTATATTTGTACTTCTTTGTTGGGGACTTTCTAACGTCTGTTTTTTAAAAATGTGTATATGAATCAAGTATTAATGTTATTTTTTGTTTATGCCAAAGTGTACAGAGGAATGTTGAAATGTGAAATCGTTCAGTTTTACATGAGAATGTATAACGCTAAGGAAGAGTCAGAGCTGAACACATGATCTCTGCTTTGCAGTTAATCTCTAGGTGCACTGAGGCAGGACATCATACAGAGGGGCAGTGAAGGAACAGCAATGTATTGAACCTGTGAACAAAATAAAATGCAGAAGATTAATATTAGAAGTGTGAAGGGTGTGGAAATAAAAGAATCTGCTTTGCTCGGTTGCTTTTCTGTCTGTGGTCACTCAGGCTGCTGCAGAGTGTGAATGGAAACTGTAGAGAAATGCAGAACTCTGACGTCTAGATAACACACACACGCACGCACAAAATATTTGTAAATATAAAGGCCATGCCAGTGATTAAGTTTACGGATGGACAAAGCAGGCCAACCAGCCCAAGCATACAGGGATCAATGGTGAGTTAGGGCCTTAAGATATGTTATGAACCTCAATGCTCCATGGTATATTATCTAAGAAGTGAAGGCATTAGGAAGATTCATATATAAAACATAATCACCATAAACACAGACATAAAAGTAGAGGCAACAAGTTTCCTTTTTGCATCAAAAGAAAAGCGAGACTTATTTCTGAAATAAGAACCATTGAGAGATGATTTTATGATAAGGGGGTATTTTAATTCCAAAGGCCAAGGGAACTTTCTCAGGATGCATATTATTCTGATCCATGAAATAACTGGCCTTTAAAAATAAAAATCTGCCTGCTTCTATGGGAATTTAAACATAGGGGTGTATATTTATGCCCTCTGTATTTTAAGGAAGAACAATTATTTATTTACATTATTCATTCACAAATAAAATCAGTGTCCTTAAAAGGTTGGATTTTCTTAATTTTTTGGAATTAAGGAATTAAGATAAATTTCCTAAAGATGTTTTTTTTTTTTTCAACTATAGCATGGGTGTGTACACTTTCTCAAGCCACTGTTTATGAAGATACAGACTCAGACACAGAGCCCTGAAACGTAAGGAAAGATGATCGTGAGTTTTGTTTAGTTACAATTCAAAATCGATTTCAGCTCATAAAAGCTGTGTTGTACTACCAATTATGAAAAGCCGCTAAATGCCTTAATATGTACTGTAAATGTAGATGTACAGTACCTTGTACAGAGAGAAGGAAGACAACAAATCCACTCGCTGCTGCTGTTAGACTCATAGCTGCTCCTCTCATCTGTTAAATCAGCAGGTAGACCACATACATGAGTACTGTGTTTCAGAAACTCACAATAAACATGTCTACGTCTCTGTGGTCTCTGAAGACAGTGAGTGTCTTCTGTGGTTGGCACAGTAGTGTTTAACATATACAGAGCTGTTTGAAACCCGCCTGACTTCCTTCCTCTTTACCTCCTTAATATGCATGAGCAGACAAATGTCTGTAAATCCCCAAGTTGAAATGAAGAAATGATTCTTACTGGTTTTGTGTAAATGATGCATTAGGTCCTTAAAATATAGTTTATGGAAATGAAGGGCAGGGAAGTGCCTCTAAAGCTATTCATGAGAGCACAAGGTTCAGCAAAAACATGTTTTAATCACTCTCACACACTCACCCTTCGTTGCAAGTCGGGTCCAATTTTATTTACAGCCCCAGTCCATATGATAAACAGGCCACAAAAAGAGATACAATGTACATAACAGGCTGTGCGTAAATCTGGTATGAACAAAAACTGAAAGTGAAAGTCTAATAAAACAGATTTGTTTTCAGTCATTTAACCTTTTTTTTCCCCCAAAGTGTGGAAAGCCGAGCTGTACTCTTGCCCAACAGCTGAGGATTGTGTGTGCATTTCCTCACGGCTCTCTAAAGGTTAGAATGATTTGGGTTTTATCTAATGTTGTGATTAGAGTGAACAGTGGCCCTTAAGATAAGTGCATTGGAAAGTGTTGAGAGCAGATGTTAGGGTGTGGTTGGCATCCAGCACAGCACAGCTTCCTGTGTGAGCCACTGGGAGGAGTTGTGGTCTAATACAAAAGAACATCTATAGATAAAAGGTGCACTTGATAATACTTACTACAAAACGGCTTCCCTCATTTCTGCAACAAGAGAAAACAGAACAAAAGTTAGTCAAATCAACAGCAACAATATGTTTAGCTACTGAGATAAAGAACATGATGAAGACAGATACTATCTGGTGCTGGAGTTTGTTCACAATACATTATTTTATCAATTACAAAGGAATAGCTCATTCAAAACATGCTTGGTTAACTGAAACACTTTCATACTGCTGCATTTTTCTTTTAATAACAAAGCCATGTTAAGCAAAAGCATGGTCATATTAATCAGAACATGAAACAAAACATTGACAAACCTTGTCCACTTATTGATCAGGTGCTAGACAGTGAACACTGCTTAACACCTTCACAATAAAAGCCCCAACTTCATAACAAAAGTGACACAAAAAGAAAATCGTATAAGAACATAGATAAAATAAGCATTAAGTATGGCAGACCAAACATTTAAAGTTATTTAAAGCAGATCTTTCCACAAGTGGATCTAGGTGATGGGAAGGTGATGGGTGGATGTTAAAGGTGCTGTAGGTAGGAATTTGAACATTGACAACTTCTCAGTTCCCCCTTTTGCTAAAGCCCAAATGGTCTCCTAAGCCCCTCCCCCCAAGAGGGAGAATGAATGCATCTGCCTGAGCAGTGATTGACACACAGTTAAACAAATTGCCACACTATGTTGTACACATTCACAACGATTTGGAAAATATTATTATATATATTTTTATTCATTGTCATTGCTATTGCCAAAGCAATTATTAATGCTGCTGTGGGGAGTAAGCACATCTCTTGAATGAGAATTCTTTTTGCCAACGTGTAGGCAAGAGGCGGGTCAGATGTTTGGCAGAAAACACCCGGCGGACAGCTGGGGGACAGGTGAGGCGTGGCAGGGTCTGGAATGACAAGAGAACAATAAAGTTTAATAAAGAAGTGTAGATGACAAAAAAGTCAAAAAAAATTCTGAACATTTGCCAATTAAATACTACATACGGATTTACAGCAGGCTGTATAGTATTGACTATAAACGAGTTAAGATGACACTGCATGAACTAAGGTGACACGTTGTTTTTGGTTGGTTTTTCACCATTTAGGTTATGTATGTGATGTTGTGTATCTATGCTATTGATTGAAATAAACTAAACTAAAAACTAAATAGCAGGATTTGACCTCAGAAAAAAAATAAAATAGTTTTCTGATGCGCAGTGACACGATTACAGTCACAGTTTGATTGGCATGTTTCAAAACATATGTATAATTTCCTGTTAGCATAAAATGGTAAAGTCAAATTTCTCGGGTACTTAGTATGAAATAAGACTTAATCCGAAATTTTACTTTCAGCATCCGCAAGTATACGCGGGGGTCCACGTGATGTAGGCTACACTTGGTAATCAGAGGGTGTACAGCAATGCATAAGATCTGGGCAGACATCCAATTAGTTTTGTGGCCACTGTGATATAAGTTGTTGCAGAGCGATCTGTTACGCATGTGTGGAATGCGTCCTCCAAGCAGACCTCAGAAAGTAGTGTACATAAACAGCTACAGCCAAAATTATACTGTGGCACTATAGAGAAAACATGAGGGGATGACTTAAAGTGCCCATATTATGCTCATTTTCCGGTTTATACTTGTACTTTGAGGTTGTACCAGAATAGGTTTACATGGTTTCATTTTCAAAAAACACCATATTTTTGTTGTACCGCACATTGTTGCAGATCCTCTTTTTACCCTGTGTGTTTGGGTCTCTGTTTTAGCTCCAGAGTGAGACATCTCACTTATATACTATTTTTGTTGGGAGCCGCATATGCTCAGTAGCTCGGTAAGATCACATCAGCTAGATAACTCTTTCTCCAACTTTGGTCAGTAGAAGGCAGGATTAGCTCGGAGACTTCTTCTAAACGAGCAGAATCCCTGCAGAACAGGGACGTGTAAGTAGTTCTTTTGGAGAGTATGGTGAATTAGTGTGTGTTTTAGCAGTGTTTTACCATTGAGAACGAGCTAGCATGCTAGCGCTAGAATGTGCTACAACTAGCCACCTCGTCTTGGCTTGTGACATAGAAAGCCGTGCAGATTTTGAACAGCTCACCCGGAGACTGAAGGCAGAGGACATTCAGAAACCGTATCTCACTCAAAACAGCATGGATAGCATTTTCCAAATTTTTATGCGTGTGGAAACACCGGAGACACAAAATAACATCATATACATTGTATACTCTATACAAAATCTCTATACTGTATTCTTCTTGCTGAAAACCGCTGCTGGAACTTTCAATTTCCCAAAAGGATTAATAAAGAAAAGTCTAAGTCTAACACCCCAAATCCCATAAAAAGGGATTTATTCATAATATGGGCACTTTAAGTCATCAAGATATTTCATTCAAGAATTATGACTGTCTGTAAAAATGTCACCCAATCCACCCAGTAGTTTGTGAGATATTTCAGTCTGAACTCTTCTTACCTGTGCGATGGTATATAGTTTCTGCCTGAGCTGACACTGCTGATTGGGCAACTTGTATCTTCTTGATAGGAGAATAAATAAAATAAAAAACGACAACAAAAAATGTATCATCATTTGTATTGAACAAATGGCTAAATTGTATTGGTTAATATAGTAATAGTGATGCTCACCTAATCCCTAGGTAGACAGAGAGGACCACGACGAACAGGACAAAAGTGAGCAGTATTCCAGCGTGTGATCTGGATGCACCTGTGACAGAAATCAAATAGAAACGCTGACAGTTCATTGCAGGATGTTTGGGTCCATTAGACTGTGTCCTGCTCTCTGTTTGAGTGCATTTAAAACCGTTTAATAGAATTGTGTGGGGGCGACATCTAGCTCACTTAGTAGAGCGTGCGCCCTATGCAGGCGGCAGATTCAGTCCAACCCAACGCCCTTTCATGCATGTCTTAAACCCCGCCTCCTTTCCGGTCTTCAAGCTGTCCTGTCATTAAAGGCCATAAAAGCCCTAAAAATACTCTTCATTGATATTATATTATAGAATTGTGTGTGCTGCAGTGCATTTCCTGGTCATTCAACAGCAGTGGCGTAATATGGCTGTTTAGGGAGTTTATGTACAGTCTCATGACAACTAACCAATCAGATGTAAGGTGGAGCTCTGACGTCCTCTTCTGTTCTGGGCTTCACAGTAATAACTATGTTCAGCTCTGAAGTCAGTGATGGTGAAGATCTGTCCTGATGCTTTTGGTGAGTCTTCATTCTCCTTGTACCAGGTGTAGTTAGCTGCTGGGTTAGCATCACTGCTACAGGTCAGATTCACTGAACTGCCCTCCACTATCTCAGCAGAGGGACTCACTGACACAGAGAGAAGCTTTGGACCATCTGGAGGAGAATATTAAGACAGTAAATGTTTGATGGGAAGTGACGGAAGTTTGATTTCCTTCATAATAATAATAATAATACATTTTGAACTGTTAGCAATATATTTGAAGATGGATTTTTCATTTGGGGAGGTGATGCAAAATACAAATGCATATGTGATTTCAATAGATCTTAATTTTAATTACTAACTAATCCAGGCTTAAAATGAAAACTGTAAACTGCCTGCAAATTTGCTTATAACATCACTCCCACTAGCATTAGCTTACTATGCAGTAGATGAATTGTAATGCACTTTTACTTTTAAAGTGATCGGCTGATGTGTTGTACTTACACTGGACATCTATAAATAGAGATGAAGAATTGATCTGTCCATGTGGATTCTCAGACTTGCAGTAGTAGTTCCCTCTGTCCTCAGATCTGATGGAGGTGAAATGATAACTTCCTTCTGGTCCATGAAGCAGTGTTTGGTTCTCCTTGTACCAGGTGTATTTAGCTGCTGGGTTAGCATCACTGCTACAGGTCAGAGTCACTGAACTGCCCTCCACTATCTCAGCAGAGGGACTCACTGACGCAGAGGGAAGCTTTGGACCATCTGGAATAGACATTTGCTAACTGATTATTAAATACTATATTATGTGGCAGCATCTGAAACAGGATGTATGAGAATGAGGATGTATGGTGGGTTTGGGCCAAATCTGCTCCCTAATAGGGAATCAAACTACCTTAGTAGTTATGCATTGATTTCAAAAAGATTTTACTCGCGGCCGGGTTAGCTCAGTTGGTAGAGCTGGCGCACATACATAGGTTTACTTGTCAATGCAGTGGCCGGGGGTTTGACTCCAACCACTCTTTGCTGCATGTCATTCCCCCCTCTCTCTCTCCCTTTTCATGTCTTTAGTTGTTCTGTAAAAATAAAGGCCTAAAAATAATAAAAAAAAAAAGGGGTTTTACTCACATTTCACATTAATAAATGCATATTCAGATGTCCTCCTCCCCAGCTCGTTCTCAGCTGTACAGTAATACTGTCCAGAGTCAGAGGACAGGATGGAGCTGAAGACGAGCTGTGGTCCTTCACTGAGAAAGCCTAGATTCTCCTTGTACCAGGTGTAGTTAGCTGCTGGGTTAGCATCACTGCTACAGGTCAGATTCACTGAACTGCCCTCCACTATCTCAGCAGAGGGACTCACTGACACAGAGGGACTCTTTGGACCATCTGGAGGAGAAGGTACAGTATATGGACATAAATTTACCTTAAAATTGAATAACATAGAAAATACAATCTTTTATTTGTTCAAGTTCAAAACTTAAAAATACTCGGAGTTGTCACAGTTGCTGTCCAGAGTGCTGATGCAGTTTTAGATCTCTAGCAGTCTTTCAGTTTGGCCTTTTAAATAACCATGCTGTACATGTACTGTACATCAAAATTCAATTAACTTATGTTTTCTGCACTCAACACCAATTTCTTTTCGGTTTACATTTTTAGTTTTGAAATTCAATCTTCTCTCTGGTTAAAATGACCAGTCATTCCTTCAAACTGAATTAGGCTGTCTATGTATTTTACTTTGGATTAACCAGATAAAACATAATATGACAGTGGGGAACTCACACACTGAAAGAGAGCGAAAATCCTCATGTCCTTCGAAAGCACATGAGATGTTGTCTCCAGGATTAAAGTAATCAGCGTGGGTAGAAGTTTTCTCTGTCGTAATTTTCAGTGCGTTCTTGAACCAGACGTAGGAGAGACGACCAGCTCGACTGCAGCGGCTGTGGCACTTCAGCTCTGCATAGGTCTGAGACTGCTGGACTGTTACTCTGATCACCTGCACCTGGAGATCTGCATATGAGAACAAAAAAAATCTCTAAAAAGGATTATGGTTAACTGCTCCTCAGATCTCTGCAGGGTAAATCCAGACAGCTAGCTAGACTACCTGTCCAATCTGAGTTTTAAGTTCTAAGTGCCGTTTCTAAGTGCCGGACAAAGCAGCGGCACCGCTGCTTTGTCCGGCACTTAGAACCGCCCAAGACGATTGTGATTTGTTTGAAGAAATGCCAATAAACCAGAGCAACTTTTTTCTCCCATCCCAGAATGTTGTGTGGAGCAGCCACAATACTCATAATTTAGAATTATTGTCAACATGTTCAGTGTTTTTAAATGTACTGTGTTGGTGTATTTCCATCAGTTTGTGTTGATCAGTACCTGTGACAGTCAGAGTTGTTCCAGGTAAACTGCTCCTCCATTCAAAGCTTGGTGTTATGAACTTGAAGTGATACTCAGCTGAGTCGCTCTCTCTCAGGTCAGAGATTCTCAGAGTGGAGCGTCCTCTCTCTGTTTCTACCTGAACACGATCTGCATACTGGGAGTCTTTACTAAGGTCTTCAGGCTGGGAAGGATTCTGCCACTGAGAACTAAGCTCAGGACTGAACCAGAATATAGATTCAACTTGATCTTGGTAACTGTTATACGTGCAAGAAATGTCCAATGATGAGCCTTTAGAGATGCAGATACTTCTGGCCGTGTATGTCACTCTGTTGCAGATTTGACCAAAGACACCTGAAACATAAACATTACATTAATAAGAATTGTTAACCTCTCAGGAAGCATTTTTCATGTAAGTATGGCAAAATCCTTGACAGTTCTATATATAATCATATATTTGGACCAATAGTAAGCAATAGTACAAATGTATCTAAGGTAGTCAATCAAGTACAACGCAACTTACACTATAATGCGGATTTGCTAAATGCTAAAAACTATGCGTCCCTTTTCTTTTTTTACACAGTGGTCATCAATAATTACATGTTTTCGTTGGGAATGAAATTCAGTAACTATGGTTGGTTAAACTCTCAGCACACCAACATCACATCACAAGCCCTGAATCTTCGAGGTTTTTTAAAATAAATTCAACTTTGTGCCATTTCCCCTCAGTCTTTTTGATTCTGTTTACGCCTACCCTACCGACTCTTCTGTACATTATTAAGTAGTAACATCAATTTCTTGCCTCTTTCGAGGTGGAAGGACTATAAAATGTGTTATCTTCTACATTAGTTGCGTTTTGTTTTTAGAATAACAGTTGGAGAACAATTAGATACAAAATAAGATGTAGGCTATCATCAAATGGCTTGAAAAATAAAGCATATAGCTGCCATAAATGGAGCATACCCACGGCATACCCCTAGATTTGAGTCCCAAATGTTTACAACATCTGGCTCTGCCCCTGAACTCACGGTCTATCTGTGTAAATACTAGCTATGTTTCCGTCCACACATTTATTAACCAAATTAAGTGATATTGAATGAAAAATGCCTTATGGAAACAATAAAATTCGAATTTCATGAATATATACAGTCTATCGACTCAAAGAAAATACATTTGGTCTCATCGGATTTTATCTTGATCGATATACGGCTAATGCGATAAACACTGATGTAAACGTTATTTGCCGAATAAATAATGAATTGCGATTAAGTTGTAGGTCATTTTATGGTTGCAACCCGCCATAAAACAAAGAAGAAGTTTTAGTTAATTTCCGCCAAGTATTTCCACTGTCTGCACACATGGCGGGTGTCAACAAAGACAGAAGTAAATGGACGGAAGAGGAGAAAAGAGTTTTTTGAATTTAATTTATCAGGAACTCGCAAAGCTAATGGCCGACAAAGGTTACGACAAGCCGTGGGACGTCCTCCGAAGTCAATGGAAGACGCTCAAACAGCGAGACATGTCTAAAAAAAAAAAAAAAAAAAAGAGTCTTGCAGCGATGCAGGAGGAAAAATAAAAGGCAAGTTGCATCTGCATCGTCATAGCAATGTGTTGATAGCGTCAGTTTCTTATTATAGCTTGATATGTCGCTATCAGCTGGCACATAAGCTCTATTACACTATTACAACTTGTGCAATATTGATCATTTGTTGGTAGACGGCGCTATCAGTTTTTTTTGAAAACTGTGTTTGCAAATGTTTGATTGAATGTCGTGCGATTCAGTGCGAAAAATGAATGGAAACACCTTAAAATGTCTAAAATCAATTCAATATACCAATTTGATCGCAAAACAGCATGTGACGTCATTACGCACAGGTTTTTATTTGCTTTAAAGCCGTTGGATGGAAACACACTTTCACCAGAGTTTTTTCACCAAACTTCAGATAATTTGATTGACAAGAGGATGGAAACTTAGCTACTGTGCTGCAAATAGTTCCACTTAGTTTATTACAGTAAGTGAACAACAATACTAGCAGTCGCCAATTCCCCTCCCTTTATCAACTTTTGTTCAGTGCTGTGCTTAGAGCAAGACTTGAAAAATGTGTTTCAAAAAGGAGATGTGAGAATAGCTTGACCGCAAAATACTATTTTGGTGTTGTGCTGATAGAGAAGGCAGGGGTGATTCTAAGTATCTGCATTTTTAGAAGCCTTGTTAACTGTATTTATATATGTGTGCTTAACTTTAGTTCACTGTGAAGTTTACTGTGTTGGATATGTAGTATGGTTAAATGTGATCATGCAGACAGCAGCTTGACAAAACATGTCTAAGCAATAGAAAGAAAACTGAAAAAAGGCTCCACCAGATGGCGTCCTGTTACAGTGAAAGACAATGGAGTAAACTCACACACTGGAGGAGCAGAGAAATCCGGATGTCCTTTCACAGCACAGGAATAACTGTCTGCAGGATCAACATAGTCCGAGTATGAAGATGACGTTTCCTCCTGAATTTTCTGCCCATTCTTGTACCAGATGTAGGATGGATAATCGGGTAGATGACAAGTGCTTTGACAAAACTGCTGAGCCCAGGTAAAATACGATCTTCTCACCTGCACTTGGAGATCTGGATCTGTGAAGAAGGAGCAAACAGTCAGCATTCACAAACGTGCAAATGCACAATAATTAATAGTAGGGCCGCACAATATATCGTTTATTATCATCAGCACAATGTCAACTTGCACAATAAACATATTGCAAAAGGCTGCAACATATCGTGAAAAAGCTGTGACATATCGAAAAAAGCTGTAACATATTGTGAAAAGGTTGCAACATATTGCAAAAAGCTGTGACATATATTGTGAAAGGGGTGCGACACATCGCAAAAGGCTGTGACATTGTGAAAGGCTGTGACATACGGTATATCGTGAAAGGGGTGCGACACATCGCAAAAGGCTGTGACATTGTGAAAGGCTGTGACATACGGTATATCGTGAAAGGGGTGCGACATATCGCGGAAGGCTGTGACATACAGTATATCGTAAAAGGGGTGCGAAATATCGCGGAAGGCTGTGACATACAGTATATCGTAAAAGGGGTGCGACATATTGTGAAAGGCTGTGACATATATCGCAAAAGGGGTGCAACATATTGCAAAAAGGTTGCGACATCGCAAAAGGCTGCAACATACAGTATATCGTGAAAGGGGTGCAACATATTGTGAAAGGCTGTGACATATATCGTGAAAGGGGTGCGACATATTGTGGAAGGCTGTGACATATATCGCAAAAGGGGTGCAACATATCGCGGAAGGCTGCAACATATATCGTGAAAGGGGTGCGACATATTGTGAAAGGCTGTGACATATATCGCAAAAGGGGTGCAACATATTGCAAAAAGGTTGCGACATCGCAAAAGGCTGCAACATACAGTATATCGTGAAAGGGGTGCAACATATTGTGAAAGGCTGTGACATATATCGTGAAAGGGGTGCGACATATTGTGGAAGGCTGTGACATATATCGCAAAAGGGGTGCAACATATCGCGGAAGGCTGCAACATATATCGTGAAAGGGGTGCGACATATTGCGGAAGGCTGTGACATCGTGAAAGACTACAATATCGTGAAAGGCGTGCAACATATTGTGAAAGGCTGTGACATATATCGTTAAAGGGGTGCAACATATATCGTGAAAGGGTTGCAACATTAATATCCTAATAGCCCTTTACTTATTAACATATCCATTATGGTAAACATTTGGAAATTAAAAAAGGTTACCTGTGACAGATAAAGTGACCCCCGGTGAACCTTTCAATCTCTCAACTCGTCTGTGTTTGAACCTGAACTTGTACTCAGCAGAGTCGCTCTCTCTCAGGTCTGTGATTCTTAAAGTGCATGTCGTCATATCACAGTAATACTTCACACGACCTGCGTACTCAGAGTCGGTCCTCAGATCCACCGGTCTGTCTTCCTGCATTTCCGTAAACCATAATATGTTCTCCACTGGGACAGGACGCCTTTTTACTGCGGATGGCTGTCTGCAGATGACACGTAAGTCCACTGTTGATCCTCTCACGGCACAGATCTGAGCCGAAATGTAAGTCACCCCGTTCCTGCTTTGTGCCACTGTAACACAGAACATTACAAACACATTAGAAACCACAATCAAGTTCACAATATGTAACATAAGATGACTTTCATCTACAGTGAAGTCTGATTCGGAGGGAAAGATGCAGAAAAGCAAAAAGCTAAATTACAGAAAAGGTGTTCTGTTTTACAGACTGTAAAGGAACAAACAAGGGAAGATACAGATGTTTTTCTATAAGAATACTGTATTGAGACAGAAAATCATCCAGATTGAAGGTGTCGTGATGGATCTTGAATGCATTGGACATGCAAACTTTGATGCATTTTGACTGACCATGATGAATGTCATTCTAGTTATTCTTAAAAAAGGTGTGGTCTGTTTTGCTTGGTTCATTTCCTCTATGAGAGAAACATAGAGGCACACAACATCACGGCTGGGCAATTATCCACAGCTAGAGATAATAAGATAGCTAACAAAAACAAAAAGATAACTATACAAAAGAGATATCCTAGCATACACAATCTTGTCTTTTTTTCCCTCTCCAAAAACATTTCCTGTTGAGCTAGAAAGCAGAATGGGGATTTCCGTTTTCATAACAGTATTTTATTAGTACAAATTATATTCCATTTTTACACTTCAAAGATGCAGGCATCTGCATATGTCCTATCAGCATTGTTCATGACAGACTTTGGTTTTTTTAGATCTTTAGTGGGGCAAATATGTAAAGCTTGTTGTTGACTCACTTTGTACGGGTGCACATTTTACATTTTCTACTATACTGCTAACCTTGTATCTTCTTAAGTTTTACTTTGTGAGCTGTAGCTGTATTCAGAGCTAAAATACTGCAACATGCAGATCCACAGTTATGTCAACATTCTAGCGTTTAGTACGTAACTATGTTGGCATTATGCTCCGAGTTATACTAATGTTAGCATGACAACAGCAAACGCTAAACAGGTATACAGGTATGATGTATATCCAACTTAAAACAAAGCAAATGTTGGTGTCTCAGATCAGCCAAAATCCACTATTTGAGATAACAGACAAGTGAATGTTTGGAGGGTTTTCAAGGTCTGCAACAAACTGCATCTCATAAAACATTATATTTAGATCAGTGGTGAACAGAGTTCAAACCAACCTTCCTCTGAAGTTCTTCAAGTCAACTGAATAAATGTGATAAATTCACTGCAATGTAAATGTACAGTACCTGTCATGGAGAGAAAGAGGACAACAAATCCACTTGTTGCTGCCGTTGAACCCATAGCAGCTCCTCTCATCTCTCTGTTAAAACACACCATAAGGTAGATCTTGTACAGGGCATATAATGTGCATCTATGTCAGCATCAGTAGGATGTGGTCTTGAAAAAAAAAAATCTGTTTGATGAAACTCTGCTAGTACCAACCACAACCTTCACAAACCGAGACTAGATTGGTCAAACCTGTCACTGCTTTCTTCCGCTTCACGTTATTGGAAAACAAAACTTTTTGGGCCTATAAGCACATGCACCGCTTATATTGTGTGTATATACCCCAGCCTCCTAATGGAGGAGACTATTTAAAGACATGTTTTTAATCTTTGCTTGAGTACCTGTTGTGACAGTTCAGATCAAATTTAGTAGTAGGCCTGCACGAATCACGATTTCTTTTAGCTTAGAATTGATATCACAATTCTTTGCCCCGATTTTTTTCTCACAAAGTGTAATGTTTATTGCACACATGAACCATGACAAAACAAAAAAAATTGGCAGTACCAAACATAGATTTTTTTTTTTGGCACCTTACACATCACAACAAGCCTGTAAATAGAGGCTTCAATGAAGAGAAAGGAGAGCATTGCAGTGCTTGGGAGTGCTTTAAAACCTATTTTATACAGTCTATTTTTAAAACTCACAGAAGAAAGTAGTAGCGTTTGTTCGTAAAATGAAATGAGAATCAGTCATTAGAAAAACTAAATGTAAGAAAAAAAATTATTTAAATATTACATTCGCAAACAGGGCTGAATCGAGTCCGCAATTTAATAACAATTTATCGTGTAGGTCTATTTAGTAGCATGCCAGCAGTCCCCAAAACAGCCAATTATGTATAGAATAGGACTGGGTTAAACCATAAGAGACATCAAGCGGCATGGAGAGATACAATGTCTACAATTTCAAATGGATTTTT
>JABXJD010003372.1:0-26740 GCA_013375575.1 Percina caprodes | reverse complement strand
GGAGTTAACCTCTGATGCTGTTTCTGTCATATTGAATACATTTTTGCAACAGTCCCGCGAGGGAAAAGTAGCCTACTGTAAATGTTGCCATTACGGACAGCTTCTCTCTAGCCTAACTGCATTAATGCACAGTGAATGTGATAAACAGCTCGGTCTCGCTTGCTTGTGGCTGCCTCCGTGCAACCTTTACAGAAATAAAAGGGCATGGCATTTTTTTTTTGTAAGACAATTTAGTTGACGTGAAACTGGGAAGTTAAATAAAGGCGAGTGTAGTTCAGTGAATGGGACCCGACTACATTGTCACAGTTTGTGACCTTTCCCATTTGTTCTGACATGCCAGGGTTTCTCGCTGTCAAAATGGCCTACGCTGTTTGTAAGCGATTCCTCCCTTCCTGTTCACCCTTTATTTTTCATATTTGCCATCTGCAGTGACTGCATGACGCCACAGTTTCTGTGTCATCAGTGACAACGCGTTCTCACACACACACACTAGACAGAAATGGAGAGGAAGAAAGAGGGAGACGGAAGAGACAGTGAGAAAGAGAGCTCACTTCATCCTTTAATTGTGTCTTTGTGAATGTCCCAGTGGACTTCATTACCCAGGCATCCTAAGAAATCTCACTTGTTTTCTCTTGGAAACATGTAAAGAGCGTTTGTAGTTCTTTTTGTGTATCTACAGCAGCATTAAGTGTTTCAGTTGGGCTAGTCAAAATGTCTCTGTAGCAAAGATCGAGGCATATTTTGAGCAGTTAATAAAGCCAAGGACTTCTTTGCATAAAGAAAGTTTTGATTATTATGTGCATGGCTACAAAAAATATTGCCATGAAAAAGCAGAAGTAAGGTCTGCTGGCTGCCCTAAGCAGGCCCTCTCTGCCAATATATTTTAGAACAGTAGAATTGAAGGACATTCTCATTTAACTTTAAATAATATATTTACATTTTGGCCTGTTGTTTAATTTACCTAGACATTTACTGAATAATCAGACAGGAAACATTAAATTTGGTCCCATTTTAGAAGTACTAATGGACCCTAAATGACAGGTAACTTTTGTCCATAACAAAATGTAATATATGAAATTTTTCTAATTTTCCAGTATAGTGACATTAGTCATTTTCATAAACTGCTCTGTTTGTGAAAATGACAGCCTTTCTGTTACGATTTAAAGATATACTAGTGACATGTTCATCTTCCGTAGGCCCTACCGGAGGACTGGAGGTAATTTTTGACTTCATTAAATGTGAGGCTAAAAATCTACAGCATCTCTGCATAAAAACACAGCAGGAGAGGTGATTATCTTTGGAAATTAGCTCACTCATTTAGAGCTGTGTGGATGCAGATGCCTTCCATTCAATGGAAGCCTATTATTCCAAACGACTCTCATTAAGCCATAGTGAAATAAGGCAAGCTGTGGAAGCAGTGAAATAAAATCTTTAGACTGCTGTGTAAAACTCAAGCGGTAAACTACGCTGTCTTTATTAAGAGCTCTGACGTCAGGAGAGAAATGCAGAAAATGACTCGGTGTAAAAGAAAAATTGTATGAAGCTGATTTCTACCTCTTAAGCCCTATAGGAGGTTATTTAGTGTTTGTGCTCTGAGCCGAGGAAACCGACAATACAGTCTGAGCTTGATGAGTGAGTTTACCTAATACTGAGGAGCATCTGATGAGTCACAGCTGATGTATAATTTCTGTGTTTCAATGTAGACCTGCTGATCAGAAGCTCTTTTGAATGACATTCATAGCAAGCCACTTTTCTTGATTAGACAGACTGTGCTCACTTCTATGTAAACAAAAGCAATTAGATCACATCTTCCCATGGACTACGGTACAGGTTCTATTCCCAGAGACCATCATGACCATGAAAATCCACATCCATTCTACTGCCATTTGTTGTCTCCCTTAACACTTGTCTACCACAGCTCAAGTCCCTTCCAGGTAGGCATTTATATAAAAATAAAAGAAAAAAGCCCTGGAATGTCTTGGTTAAGTGCTGCATGTAGTCTGCTAACAGCTTAGATCACAACAGAAAGTGTCACTGATCTCCTCTCCTTCCCAGTAAGGACCTTTTTTTTTCTTTTTATTTTAAAGAAACAAGACGTGCAGTCGGGGCCAATTCAGGCCAGTCCGTCAATTATTCATTCATTACCCAGTCCATCCCTACGTACCAGTGAACACATTGACTCATGGTGCTTTCTTTGCAATACATTAGATCTATTTTTGGTTGTCTTTGGTTTATGGAGTGGCATGTCATTTAGCAAAATTTGAAATACTGCAAGAGTTGAACTTGATTATAATGTTTTCAAAGCTCCCAACTCCTTTTGTAAGACAGCCAGTACTGTTGCCTGGGTCACAAAGCTAGATCCATTCAGATTTGCATCCAATACAGGTTTAACGTGAAGTCTGAAAGGAGTATCAGTGATGCTCACTTGCCATGTCACAGTTTGCAAAAAAAAAAAATTGCATAAGCTTTGCAACTAGAGTAGGTATATTTGCATGTACTAAACCTGTAAGAAGTGTGGGCATACAAAAAGGCTACGTTTTTTCTTCAAAATCTAGACGTAATACAGTCAGTTTTATCTGGTCTTGACTAAACACTGACAAATGCTGTAGTTATTCTCATTATTTCAGGACCGTAGTAGCTTATCTGACAGCATAAACCAATGCTGCATAACTAAGCACCATGGGAACATTCAGCATCTGGGCTGTTTTTTTTTCCCCAGGATCCATTTCAAGTGTTTAACACCAGGGGAGCACAGTTTGAGGAACAAGGGAGGAAGGGGAGATTAGATGGACTCTTCAGAAATATACTAATCGGTCTCACAGTATCCTGTGGTATCAACAACACAGCATGTATCCTTCATTTGAATTTCCCTTGAGCATACCTCCTCCCTCTCGTGTTTCTGTTTATTCACGACAATGGCCGCAGGTGGAAACCAGATGACTGTCAAATTGCCCTAATCTTGAACAAAGATCTATAACATGAGCTGGCACACACATGCACAAACCCAACAGAGTCTGTTGAGTGTTTCCCAGTTTATTACAGTTGTCTGATAACCTCCATCCATAGATTCATGTGCTGTTTAGCCGTGGCCCTAAACATCAGTAGCCTGTATGAAGTGATGGAATGTACACATTAAAATTTGATCTCCTGCATCAGTACAGCTAGGGCTGGTCAGGATGGCAACTATAAATTGCTGGCCATTATTTTCGATTAAACACACTGACACCATGGCTCATCACATTGTCTCCCATTTTTACCTCGTCACAGTGGCGCCATATTTTCAGCAGCGTTTCATTTTAGATTGTCCCTGAAGCATGATAACACAGACCTGCAAACCTCAGGACACAAGCCACCAGGCGATCTTATTAATGGCAGAGCTGTGATAACAGCAGACGTCTACGTCCCTAGTTGGTATCTTGATCTTCAGGCACATACTTTCCAGGGCCTGAAGAGCAGAAGCGTCATAGCGGGTGCAAAGGGACGATGACATGACAGTTTATCATTGATATGCTTCGAAGTTTAATTCCCTTCATCCCCAATACAGCAAACCGGATTCGGACATAAAATGGCTGTCTCGGGTCTCAGATGCAATGTGAACTTCCTTTTAAAAGATGAATGAATGAAAAGACACTGTCCTGAAACAGTGTTGCGTTGGTCAAGGTCGGACTTTTAGAAACTTTAGAAGGAGAGCAAATTAAAAACAGAAAGAAAATGAAACAACCTGCTTACATTTATAGGCTCTACATGTTAATATAAAAACACAGGCAATATGCATGTTAATTCTAATGAGCCAGAATGGCCCAACTTGAAAGCTGCACATTGTATTAAAAGGTCCCATGGCATGACAATTTCACTTTTTTAACATTATTATGCATTCTCCCAGCCTGCATGTGGTCCCCAGTGGCTAGAAATGGTGATAGGTGTAAACTGAGCCCTGTGTATCCTGCTCTGCCTTTGAGAAAATGAAAGCTCAGATGGGCTGATCTGGAATCTTGCTCCTTATGAGGTCATAAGGGGCAAGGTTCCCCCTCTCTCCTAATCAATAGCTACAGACACTGAAATGGAACATTAATGGCGCACTAAGTATTACTGTATACTGTATATTACAGTATACAGTATTTGGAGACCACTAAGGCCTTTATAAAAGAGACTTCAGATTTAGTATTAAGATACCACTAAGGTCTATATAAAAGAGACTTCAGATACAGTATTAGGGGACCACTAAGGTCTATATAAAAGAGACTTCAGATCCAGTATTAGGGGACCACTAAGGTCTATATAAAAGAGACTTCAGATACAGTATTAGGGGACCACTAAGGTCTATATAAAAGAGACTTCAGATACAGTATTAGGGGACCACTAAGGTCTATATAAAAGAGACTTCACATCCAGTATTAGGGACCACTAAGGTCTATATAAAAAGAGACTTCAGATACAGTATTAGGGGACCACTAAGGTCTATATAAAAGAGACTTCAGATACAGTATTAGGGGACCACTAAGGTCTATATAAAAGAGACTTCAGATACAGTATTAGGAGACCATTAAGGCCTTTTTAAAAGAGACTTCAGATTCAGTATTAAGATACCACTACGGTCTATATAAAAGAGACTTCAGATACAGTATTAGGGGACCACTAAGGCTTATAAAAAGCATCCAAAAGCACCATGTCACAGGACCTTTAAACATAATTTGCAGATAGAATAGAAACGAATATGGTCAGCTGCCAGCGAACATCAGGAAAAGCAGATGCACAACACAAGGGGAGCAGATATGACATTGTCAATTGCTTATTCTGTGAAATAATGGCCTGTCTCCCAAGGCAAGCAACCACTGCCAGAATTCCAGTGTTATCAGAATTATAGTCACTTCATTACCCCCACTGTTAAGCCATGACATTATGCACATTTTATTGTCTAATTTCTTTAAATGTAGTTAGGGATAGCAGATCTCAAAATCCTTGATATGGTTTAATCTGTAAAACAATGATTTCAAAAAGGGCAAACGAGTAAAGTGAATCTGTGAAAGCAATCTGACTGCTAAGCTCTTGTTTTGACAGAAACAAATTGTTGTGTCTGTGGGGAAAGTCCTTCCCTTAGTTCTTAATGAGTTTATTGGTAATCAATATCCCTCTCTTGTCCACTGGCATGTGACACTGAGGCCGTGACCCAAGAGAGACCCTAAGACAGTGGAGTTGAGTGGGCCAGTGAGGATTGGTAGTCACTTGTTCCTGCTTAGACAGAAAGGAATCGCCTAGTTTCACCTAGGTAAGCTGGAGGCAGGGAATGAAAAACTTTTCTGTGCACTTACCCCTGTGAGTGCAGAGATACTGTAGGTTAGGCAAAATGGGGATGCATAATGTTTCTCTCCACTTAAATTAAGGAAATTGCCTGTCTTATGTTGTCCTCTCATATTCCTAATATATTTCATAGCGTTATTTTTGGTAAATATTTTTGCAGCACATGCTAACCGTTCTGGCTCATGACCAATGCTCTTCAAAAGTGGAGCTGGCTCTGCGTCCCTGTCAAATACTGCACAAAATGCTGCTTTGCCTGTCATTCAAAACGTCTTCACGGAACCTCTTTCCCAGTGATTTTGTTAGCATCCTGCTGACACGGACGCTTTTCTGGTAGTGTTTTCGTCAGGAAGATGGGGACTGGCCTCCCGTTAGGGGTCAGAGCAGTTGACCCTGCCCTGGCGAGCTCTCAGTCTGCGTGGGAGGATTTTATTCAGCCCCACTCAGTAGAACAACGGGTGTAACCGGGTTGATGTGGCACTGCCAATGCCGATTCCACTGAGAAATCCAAGGCCCTCAGAAAAGCCCTGATCAAGGGTGCCGGATGTTTTTGATTCACACTGCTGAGCCTCTATATATTTAACAGTATAATCAGTCTGCCAAAACTGTGTTTGTTTTTCCTTTCTGGCTTTGCTATCCGTAAAAAAAAAAAGATATAGCATTCTATGATGGCTCAACACAATGCATATGCACTTCATTCAAGGTCCTCACCTTGTTGTTATTACTTAGCCAGATACAAAGCAGAGCAAAGGAGCAATAGAAGAGGATATCTGGCAAATGAAAAACAATTGGGCCAGGTGCCAGACTCAAGTCAAGCATGTAAGCTCAATAAAGCACACTGTATTGATTTGCTGGTTATTCATTATTTGTTTTGGATGTAGAGAAAGTTCTTTGGAAAATGATGTTGGTGTGCAGTTCAGACTCTGAAATTAATGGTTTGACAGATCATCAATGACCACAGAATATGATAGTAAATGGCCTGATATTGATTTATTTCCCAATGCCCCGCTTCTCTCCTCGTATGCTTAAAGCAAGACCAAGCAGTCTCCGAGTATTGGATTTTGTCCACCCTGCTTTCAAATGTGAAAATGAGGATTTATTTTGTCCTGCTGCCTGAGTGATGCTTATAAGAGAGCATGGATTCGACTAGAGGAGAAAGGATATACATCACATCGCACTTAATATCTCCCATGACAACAAACAGCCTTGCCGCTGATAATATACAAGCATCTAGAACCTCAAAATGCAAAAAAAGGCAGCTTTGTTTACTGCATTGAAAATAAATGGCTGAGGCCCCGCTGTCACTCACAGATGGCACTTCCTTTGAGAAAAGAATTGCAGAGCCAGTGACTCGTAATAATGCGTTGGCATGGCGGCAGCCATTTTGCACAACCTCCGGAGGCACTGATCGTCACAGAGAGGCGTTGGCATTGTCTTGGCACTGACCCGACCCGAGGCTCGGAGTAGTAACTGATAGCCAAGCTCGAGCTTGTCAGGCCTGACGCTTATCACTTTCGACATCTGTCCACGCCATCTCTCTTCCCGCGTCTGTAGTCGGACCCAAAACACTGACCTTGGGATCTCTTACTCTGTTACTCTGCAACAATCCTCCCTCCCCCTCCCCCTATGGCCTCATTTGGCACTGCTTCCGTGTGTGTTGTTTTGAGGCTATCATTTACCCTTTAGACCTTGCGTTGTGGTCAGACATGACTTGCAAACCAATGTTCTAGCAGTGACAAGCCCCCATTTCTGTTTCTATGTAATATTGAGTAAATGCTGTCAATGTCTATATTGTAATCATATTTTCTCTAATAAGTCTGGGCAGTACAGTTTATTAAAGATAGATTTATGTAATATAATATAATTTCACAAGTATGCCCTTAGAAACCTAATAACAGAGATGTTGTGCATGTGCAAAAAAAGAACAAAAATCAGTTTGTAATTTTTTTTTTTCCAAATATGTTTATTGATTTTCAAGAAAAGATTAGGGAAAGGGGGGAGGGGGAAAAGAAAAAGAAAAAAAAAAAAATTAAAAATAAACCTAACAATGAATACTAAATATACTGAACATAAAGGAACACAGCACATCTAAGGTTACAATAACATTCCATGGTCAAGGTAAGGAGGGATACCATAAACAAAGACATCTTAAGATAAAATTAAATGAATTTGACATCTATAAATCACATTTTATTTTTTTTCACAGTGAGGTCTTATAAAATAGCCAGTATCTATGAATTCACATTTCTAAGATGGTTCAGTATCGGGTCCCAAGTCTCGTCAAACTTGTTTCCTCTGTCTTCATTATACAATCTTAGTCTTTCCAGGTGCAAAGTATTTGACAGTTCTCGCAACCACAAACAATATGAAGGCACAGAATCTATTTTCCATACACATAAGATTAGCTTTTTTGCAATTACCATCCCAAATTGAATGGCTCTTCTTTCAGGTTCATTGAAGGAGTAGAGGACACTTACAGCCCCAGAATTGCTACCAAGGGGCAGGGTGCCAGATTCTTACCAAAAGCCTCAGAAAAAAACAGAAAGATGCACTTCCAATATGAAAAAAGTTTACTACATGCCCAGAAAGAATGTGCTAGAGTACCTATCTGGGATTTACATCGGTTGCATATCGGCGAAATATCAGGGTAAAATTTGTGTAACTTTTCTCTTGAATAATATAGCCTATGGAGCGTTTTAAACTGTATTAAATTGTGTCTAGTATTAACTGAACATCTTTGCACATTACGTAGACATTCTTCCCAAATGTCATCATTCAGTTCCATATTCAACTCCTCTGCCCACGCCCGTTTGTACACCTCTGTATTCATCGAAGCCCTACCATGAAGTATACGGAGAAACGCAGAAATGGCCCCACGGAGCCCGGTTCGAATTTGTTAATTGCCTCTAGAGTATCATGTTTGTTCAGAACTTCAAAGTTTGGTATATTTTTTTGATAAAATCTCTAATTTGCAAAAACCTGAAAAACTTGAAGCTGGTATTCTATATTTGGCTTGCAGCTGTCCAAACGAGGCAAAATTTCCCCCCATATACAAATCATTTACACTCTTAATGCCTTTCTGTTTCCAAGCAGAAAAAGCAGCATCATTTAGGCCAGGTATAAAAGCATGATTTTCACAAATTGGAGTATCAGTATATACATTTGGCGCCTTGATATGGAGCTTTATTTGCTCCCATATTCGCATGGTGCCATTGATTACAAAGCTATTACCATAGTGTGACTTACTAACTTTGGTGGGGCTGTTGAGCATAGCCAGCAAAGAGGTCTTGTTACAAAGCAATCGTTCTATGCTTAGCCAAGCAGGGCAGGAATAAGAAGAGGAGGGGGGTCCTTTCCTCCACCAGGCAAGTAAAGACAGATGAGCCGCCCAGTAGTACATTTTAAAGTTCGGTAAGGCAAAGCCACCAATATTTTTTGGTTTACATAGATGTTTTTTGGAGATCCTGATGGCTTTGTAGTTCCAGATGAAAGGAACAATAATTGAATCTAATTGTTTAAAGTAGTACTGGGCAATGTAGCATGGAAGAGACTGGAAGAGATGCAAAAAACGTGGCAATGCAATCATCTTAATTGCATTGATCTTACCAACAAGAGAAATAGGAAGAGTCTTCCAAAATTGAATACTCTGTTTAAGTTGTTCAATCTTATTTGCCCAATTTTTCCGTAGAAGGTCATCAGGGTCTTTAGTCACAGTTATACCAAGATATGAAAAGTCTTTAAGAGCTTTTTTAAAAGGAGTAGAGCGTATAAATGTCATATCGGCTTGGTTAGAAATTGGCATTAACTCACTTTTATCCCAGTTAACAGAAAATCCAGAGAATCTGCCAAAATTGCTAATTAAAGACAGAAGGTGAGGTATTGAGGCTTGAGGGTGGGAAATGAATAAAAGAATGTCATCCGCATATAGTGAGATATGATGCTTTTGTCCATAAATGTCGATAGGAGAAATTAAACAACTTTGTCTAATGCTGATTGCTAGCGGTTCAATGATAATTGCAAACAAGAAAGGAGAGAGGGGGCACCCCTGACGAGTTCCACGACCGATTGTAAAAGGGTTTGAGATATTTTGGTTGGTTATAACAGAGGCGGTAGGGTGTGAATAGATAATCTCGATCCACTTTATAAAAGATGGCCCGAAACCAAATTTTTTAAGGGTGAGCAACATATAGGGCCATTCCACCTGATCAAATGCACGCTGTGCATCTAAAGAAATGATTGCCTTCTCTTCAGTATGTTCTGTATACAGAATATGAAATAGGCGGCGCAAGTTAAAGTACATATGTCTACCCGGCATGAACCCTGATTGGTCAGGATGAATAATGGAACAGATGTGCTCTTTTAATCTATTGGCTAAAACTTTCCCAAGAATTTTCGTTTCGATAGGTAGCAAGGAGATAGGACGATATGAAGAGACCTGATTAGGATCACGTCCAGGCTTGGGTATAAGTGAAATATTGGCCTTATATAAAGTGGGAGGCAACCTAGAGCTCACCAGTGAGTGATTCAGCATTCGTAAAATAAGTGGGGAAAGTTTATGACTAAGTGCCTTAAAGAATTCGATACAAAAGCCATCTAGTTTGTAATTTTTATAGATAATTATGCAAACTGTGGTTTAACTCAAAATGGATTTCTGCCTGCGGATGGTATGAGTTTTTAGGTTGCTATTTTATGTGTGTGCGCCAACAAGACAAAAGAAAAAAAAGGGAAAAAAAAAAGACAAGCTGCCACACAGCCCAGCGTTGACAGCTTGGCAGGAAATGCCTGACAAGAAGTGTTGTGAGCGAGTGCTGCTGTTGCCGGGGTGCCGTGTTGCTGTTCGTCAGCCTACAGAAAGGGTCAGCGTGGCAAGCACATCCAGACACACGTATGTCCAAATGGCATTCAGAGTCAATTTGTGTTACGGCTGACAAGAAAAATATGCTATCAGCTTTTACATATGTTAAGGGCCTACCAGTAGGGAGAAGCTGAAGAAGCTCATAATGTCATCCTCTTTGCTTTCTATGAGAACCAACACAAACACCCCTATTTGAGCGAGTCAAGGGGGGTCTTTGTGTGTTTGCATGAAGCAGCTGAGATATTAAACGAGCCACTTTGACTCCCACACAGCTTGCAATCATAGATCATTTTTGCTGAATAGTTCTTTGCTACCGAGTCACCACACTAATCAAAATCCACAAATCGGTTGCATTTACAGCAGAGTGTACTGCATTTTCCCGGGTTACATTGCACATCCTTTTACATTATGCTACGGTGACTCATCAGCAGCCCTCACCCCTGGCCTCCCTTATGAGGTAATTAAGCCCCTGGCTGTTTGTTTAGCTGTCTGCATGTGTGTCCTGTATTAAACACAGGGGGGGCATATGTTCTTCCTACCATAAACCCATTGAAACAGCGGGACATGAGTGGTGAGGAGGGGTCGACTGTGCATGTGTGTGTGTGTGTATTCTAATTAGGAAGGCAGAAGTGTATTAGCCTCACTGGGCAACAGCCAGCTGGGAACATCTGGAATCGTCTTTCATACTCACCAACTCTCTCACTCTCACACACAGACACACACACACACACACACACACACACACACAAATTAGAAAAGATATCTATGGAACAGCAGTGTGATAAGAGAGCGTAGTTCAGGCCTGACGGGTCATATGCGCAGCTATTTAAGTCTGCTACATTTTAAGCCTTCCTCACATCACAGCCCCCAGTCATGCCCCGCCTGGAGTCCTTGTTTTTGGGAAGCGGGGCCATTAACACATCTCCTGTTAGCCTTTTGCAATCACTGCTCTCTCTCTCTTTGGTTTTATTAACGGCAGCTGAGATGGCCATTTTACTTTTATTATGTTCAGCCTTTTGATTATTTAGTTCTTTCAAATTCAACTCTTCTGTTTGCTAAAGTCTTCAAACCTAAGCAGTCTTTGATATATAAACGTAGAGAAAGTAGCGCTTTCTCCTGTTCATATCAATGACATACTTCAGCTGCTCCCACTCACTGCATTCCCTCTTGCATCCAACACAGGTTCCTCCGTAGGTGCACACTCACCACTCCACAAGATACATCACTTCCTGTGAATCAGCTAAATAAATTAAAAGATATACTGCTGTCACACACTGCAAAAGGAAGAAAAACTAGAACTGCACGCAGTTACAACGGGGTCCAAGCCACCCCGCGCAAGTCGGCGCCCCCGAACAGCGGAGCGCACGAAAGGGGAACCGAAGCGAAACGGCGGGTAGGCGGACGTCGGGAAATACGGAGAGGCGCACGTAACGTTACGGATTAATATCACAATGTAACTCTGGGCTTTCTACATCCACCCTGTTAATTTCAAGCAATTCACTTTAGGGGAAGTGGTTCATCCAGACGTTTGCCCGTTGGCCACGCCCACTTGTACCAATCAACACCCCGCTCTAGGGGCCGCCTCAGGAGTAGGCCTAGATGGTATCCATCAAACTTGGTAAAAATCGGATGAGCGGTTCATGAGATATAAACTTTTTGTATTTGTAGCGCCCCCTAGTGGCCAATGTTTGTAAAAGTATAAGCTTAGAGTATCATAGCAAAGAATAATCTAAAGTTTGGCTTTGACAGCATTTTTTTTGGCCAAGATATGGCAAAGTACATTCATGAGAAATACAGGTTTTTGTATTTGTGGCGCCCCCTAGTGGCCAATGTTCGTCAGATTTGTTTCAGAGCCTCAGAGGGTTATACCAAGGAAGATACTAAAGTTTGGCTTTAACAGCATTTATTTTGGCCGAGATATGGACAAGTCGGTGTTTTCATAGTTAGCTACACAAATTTGTTTGCCCGTAATACGCGCAATTTTTATTCTATAAAACATCTTTATGCAACGTTTTGTCAGGTCAGTCTGGAGATGCCGTGTGCCAAGTTTCGTGCAGATCCATTGCACGGTCTAGGAGGAGTTCGAAAAGTTGGTTTTTGATAAATCGCGATTTTTCACGCATAAAAGTCTAGGCGGAAATGGGCGTGGCCTACATCAGGAGATTCAGTAGGATCCAGGGAACGCGTGAATATAAGGTTTTTAAATTTCCGATGTACGGTTTGGGAGTTATAGGCCCACAAAGTTTGTGTCTCTGCTATAGCGCCACCTAGTGGTACAAGTGAGTGATTTTTTTTGGCTGAGGTCTTTGCGGACTTTCGGACCAGTCCTGAAAGTGGCACGTCGCCACCATGTACGGTTTAGGCTGCAGCACCACTTTTACGTGGAGAAGAAAAAAGATAATGGAGGAAAATCTTAGCGATTACAATAGGGTTCCACAGCCCTGCTGTGTGAACCGCGTATTGCTATGCAATACCGGCGGTGCACGCATCCTCGGGCTTGGACCCCTAAAAACAGATCCTGAGTTGACACTCTCAGTATTTCTCCTGTACAGAGGGCTCAGTGAGCCAGCTGAAATAGTGTTTCTCTGTGCTATTGATTAGTTGGTTAGGCCGTGAAAAGCCAGAGACAAGACAGCCACTGAGCTCCCTTCCTTTGGCTTAGCACTGCATGCAAGTAAGTCTGCTCTCACACTTTTTTCTCTCGTTTCCACTTTCATGCCCTTTTTTCTCATCCATTTATCCCAATCCTTTCTGTGTACTGTATTTGTCCCCTTCATTCTTGTGCTATTCTTATGTGTTTTACTATTCCGTTCACAGAGAAAAAGCCCCAGCAAGCTGCTTGCCGAATTAAGATCACAGGAACACAGCTGTTCACAGTCAAGGGCTGCTTCTTTTATTAGCCATCAGTAGGCCGATCCGGTAGGGCATTGAGAGGGAGAAAGAGTGGGTGGCAGGAGGAGAAGCTGTGCAAGGGCAGAGTGTGTGTGTGTGTGTGTGTGTGTGTGTGTGGGGGTTCCCAGCTGCTAGTCCACAAGCTCTGCCCCCCTCTCAGAGATTAAGTAGATCAGTGGGGATGCAAGCATTTACACAGAGGCGAGACAAGACAGCTGACAGAAAATGGATTGATATGGTCCTCGAAGGGGATAAAAGTTGCATACGGACTACCAAATTCTTGATGTTTTTTGTTTGCAGAAGACTGAAAGGTTTTGCACACTGCACCACTGGAATAGACAGTACAGTACAGTGGGGTAAAGCACTAGCCAGCAGGCGTGCAATGCTTTAATACCCCTACAAATCCTTGCTCTCCTGCCACATGTCCCTTTTATTTTTCCCTAGCATTTCAGAAACCCATGCCACCTTTCAGTCTGTGGAGGACTGTTTCACTATTGAGCCAGTTGTCTGGAGGGACACAAAGGACCTGAGTGTAAAATTATATTTCTAGCTACAGTATATAACCAGACCTCCATTGTGCCTCCATTTTTACAATATTATTTGCATTAAGATGGGAAAGTTGGTTTTCTGTCTTTGTTCTGCCTCCACTCTATCTGCTTCAATTTACAGTGGAAACAAAACCACTCAAAAGAAGTGGCAGTGATGAGAGCAGCACAGAGTGCTCCCATTTTGTATGATTACATTACTGTGACAAGCAAGCATGCTGTGTTTTGGCAAAACATGTTGCAGCGGGAACCAAAAAACTTCATAATTTCTGAAAAAAAAAACATGCCCCACATGAGGTGTTCACTTGAGATTTGAAAAAAGCATCTCCAGGAAGACTTTGCCTCAAGTGTCTTTGCGCTCAAAGTAGTCAAAATGTCTGTATTGTATTTGCATATTTATGAGAAATGGGTGTCACAGTGATTAAGTTAACTGGAAGCCAGTTCTGCAGAGTGTGGATAATGAAATCATATAAAATGTGAAAGTCCAAGGACATTTTCTTAAAACATCTCTTTCAAACTTGTGGCAGAGTTGGTCAAGAGAATCAGCAAGATGATGGACAGATATTTGATGATTCAGGTCCAATAGCTGCTATGGTAACAAAAAGTCCATTACATAGTAGACCTTTGCATGATAAAAGTGTTGTCCAAGTACTTAAACTACATGTACAACTGACACAAAGATAAATCCAGAGCATCAGCAGTGAGGAAAGATAATTTCACCTCGCATTCATGTAAACATGGAACCAATATGGACTTCATTACTAAGTGCCTGAGACCAATGTGGCTTAGTGGCCCCAGACAAGTAATTAGAGTTCACACTGAGAACTGACTCTAAAATATAGTCATTATCCCAGCAAAAAATACAACCTTTCCAGGTCAAATCACTTTGTTTTCAGCAGTAAAACAAGTTTATTTCTGCATTGAGCCGCCATTATAGTAGCCCCAATCCACTTGCCAGCATTTTATGGAGCACAGAGAGATGGGGGCGACAGAGATTCAATAAAAAAAAGTGGTAACACAATTGGCTCAACACCAAGGTAACCGCATGAGCGCGACAATTTTTGTGTGGAATGAGTGCTTGATTATAGTATCATTTTATATAGCAGTGTTTGCAATGCATGTACAGTTTCATCGCCCTAATTTAACTAGCGCCTCCTGAATGAAGCCCCAAACGAGGGCACCACATTCTTTATAGCCCCCTTAAGAGCTAATCAGCCATCTTGCAATGAAACAAGTTTATATTGGGCCTTCTCACACAATAGTCCCAGTGTACGCTTGTTGTTGAGCTCAAAGGTCTTGGCAAGAATGAAATTCATCCTGTTTCTGTCTTGGTGATTACTGAATACAGACAGGAGGAAGAAAAGACCATAATCTAAAGGCGGACAAAAAAGTGGTCCAATGTATTTTTTTTTGCAACTGCAGGCTGGCCTTTGGACAGAAGTTTCTCACAACGATGAGAACAACACATGTCCCTCAAAAAATTGCCCTTGAAATGTGAGATCAGTCGTGAATTCTCAATCAACTCCACTTTCCTCCGTGCAAGACTTCTGAATCAGCAGAACATCTTGTTAATATGATGTCTAACCACTTTTCAGGGACACCGTTTGCAGTGCTCCACTGGGTTGTATCTGTTTTCTGTTGAAAATGTATGATAAGGACAAATATTCTAGTCCGTGCCAGTGTTTTGTTAAGCTTTAATTAAACTGTAATGTAGAGTAGTTTTGTATAGGGTTGGATCATTTTGCCAAGATGTTGGTCGACTGATAATTACATTATGAATCAACTTAGTTGGTCTTCTTTTGAGTTTTCATAATGGAGATTTATAGTATATAACTAACAGATTGTTCCATATAGCAACCTTTGAGCAGATGTAAGTACTAACTCAATGTTGAATCATATTGAGTGATACCATTTTTAGTTGTCCTTTTGGACCAAATCCAATGAAGTGCTTCCCCTTGGTTTTCCCAAGAGGCACCACTTGAATGAGGATATGTGGGAGGATCCCGCTCAAACTCTGAAAGTACAGCCTGTGTTCCATGCTGAAAGTCAGGGACTATACACTTTATCAAACACAGCAGTGAAAGGGGAAGGGGAGGATGACCCTGCTCACATATACACAACATTACCGCCACCATCACCAATTTATCACACGTAATTTCTTCTGCTCTTGACCTTTGACCCCTCCCTAGGGTGGTGTTTGTATTGAGGAAAACCTGCCACTGTCTGAAGCCTCCCTAGAGAGAGACAGCAGCGTTTTCAGGGGAAATATGCTGCTTAAGCCACTGATGGTGAATCCACCCTTCAGCCCAGCATGTGTTTCTGTCTATGTGTGTATGTCTATCATTGTCTTCTCAGCCCTCTAGTGTTTTATGCATGCTGCTCATTAGCCAGACAATGGCCACTTACGATAAAATGTCATTCAGGCCAATATGTCAGAAAACCCTTGGGATGAAAGAAGGGCGGGTGGCAGCAGAAAGCAGCGTGCTTGAAAAGAAAGCAAAGGCTGGAGCAAAAGGAAAGAGAGGTCAATGTGAAGGGAATGCCAGTGAGCTTGAGAACAAAAGAGACAGCATTTGCATTGAATGAGAGGGGGTTTTGTATGTTTTTCATTACAACAATCCCTGAATAAAGAATCAGCAAGACCTCAGTTCAACCTAGCAACCTGCCTTTCTGTACAGTAACATTACAAGCGAGCCCACTGAGTCAGACTGGCCTGACCTCTTGCGCTTGCAAGACCTACTTGAACAAGCCTCTGCTCCGTGCATGCACCAGCCGCACCGCTACGGCCCTAACTGAGGCACTAGCTCCATCCTGTGTATGCTGGCTCCCTTCCCTTACATCACCGCGTCTGGAGGCGGAAGGTGGGGAGCGGTACAAGATTAATGATGGTGCTAACCGCGTATTTATCATCCGGCTGGAGAGTAATGCGACACCTTTCTAATCTGAATATATTTCATTGGGCTGTTATGGCACTCAGCCCGGGGCCCCCTGTATGTGTGTGTGTGCTTGCACTTGTGTGTGTCACTGGAAGTGTATTTGAATGTTAATTATATCTGCATAACTTTGTGCGTGAGAATGAGTGTGCTTGTAAAAGCATGCGAGTACTGCGATACCAGACAGCCGCCATAAACGCTCACGCTATCTACCCTGGCAAAACGACCCTGTGGTAATTAGATAAAGATGAAGTTCCTCATTCCAGCACGTTGGGGCCACGCTCCCCAAGATCCTCTCCTCTGATTCCTAGCTGCCTTATCAAGCAAAAACCCTTCTTCCATCCTCCTCTCCCTCTCATTCTCCTGCAACTTCCTTTTGGCACTGAGCAGAAATCAAGATGGATGTCTCCCCAACAGAGATGGGACGATAGGGAATGTGCAAGGCCAAGATGGGGCCTGATAGGGCCCACATTGGGTAGCCACCCGTTAGATTGGCTCTCCTGTTGCTAGGGCTACCAGAACTATGAAGCAACTATGGAGTAGAAACTACCTGGTTCAGAGGATCATTCTGCCAAGGGTGTTTTCAGATGGGGACCTGACAGGCTGAGTAGAACGTTTACCCACACATGGGTAGTGAAAGACCACACACAAATGTAACAAGTATTCAATAAGTTGGCTTTCTTACATTATGTCTTATTTAACTCACAGGCACTTATCGATTGATGTGGAAGAATTCAAAACAGGGCAGCAGCAGAGTATATGGAATCTGTTTTGCAAATATTATCTAAGTCTATTCTGGTGTGTGGCCTTAAATATGGGGTCAAAGCAGGGTCAACATCTGTGCCAAGATAGCGTAGACATATGATATAGCACTGGTAATGATAAAAAAAAGGTTTTATAAAATTCAAGGAGAACATAAAAAAGTCAAAAAACTGTAATTAAAAGGTCCAAAAGTCCAAAGATAATTACAATCATTCACAACATCTTAGGCATTCATAATATCGAGCATACAGGCTTAAATTCTAGTCAACAATCACAGCGGTGACAAGGCCAACAGAATTTAATGCTGGAAGGGAGTCCAGGCATAGGCACGCTTTCTCACACAAAGAGATTTTCTCTCGGAGATTATACGTATTGCTTTCATGTGTACCCTTTGCCAATATGCTATTTATGCAAGTGAATGTATTTCAGACTCTGAAGCTTATTGCACGTCTTATTGTTCAAGTTCATTGTAAGGCAACAAAGTGAGATAGGGAGTTAGACAACTATTTTTCAAGTGAGAGATTTGGATAAGGTGTCCTTCCCACTAACTAACCTACTCAGCTACCCAGGTTTACATATAAGACATCACAACAGTAGCAGTTCCTTGCAAACCTGATACAAACTCAACAAAATTATTGGTCAAGGCTCATGTTCCATATTTGTTGACAGCAGCTTCTGTTTTCCGCATTTACTCTATTAACTTAATTAGTGTAAGAGTGAACTACTGCCCTTGGTATAAATAGGAACCAATCTTAAAAGCACATACAGTTTTTAACCACGCACCCACCACACCAACACCACAACACAGGCATACATACACGCAGCGATTGGTCTGGAAACTCAACTAAGATCTCTTGGAAATAAATGGAGCCAATGGTTTTAACTGCAGATATGACTCGGACTATGATCAAAAAAAGGTAAAACAAAATGACTGAAACAGCAACAACAACAAAGCTTGGGCTTTGCCTCTACAATTAGGATTACATGTATGCTAGTTAGCATGTCTGTTAGTCTCTTTGTCGACATCCTCGAGGAAGGAAGAAAAATTCCCATAAGAGGAAATTCAATAACATCAAATGTTGCCAGTGTTAATGAAGTGGCTTAGACTGGGTAAACCTCGCCCACGCTGCCAGCGATTTGATTTCTCCCTGCAGCTCGTTCTGGAAACCTGTACGTTTAATTCTCCTGCTTCAGTTCACAATTTTGCAGGAACCAATTACAAACTGGCTCACCTGGCGCGATATTGGCGGGTTTAACACGATGACGATAGAGAAGCGACCAAGCAGCTTCTTGTATACGTTCAACATAGCTGCGGCCGCCAAAGAGCAGCCGAGCACAGGAACTCGTTGATGCCGTCACCTGGATCGTTGGTCTGATTGGTTGCAGGACTATCCAATTGTCCACAGAGTCATTTGAACGCCCCTTGTGCAGAGAAAATACAGAACAGAGTCCCCAGACCAACGCTCAATCTCAAATCCATTGAGCTTGGCTTGGTGATAGCAAGACTAGAAGTGGCTTGGATTAACCTTTGCTTTAGATACATAAGGTGGCTAGATATTTAGCTTACAATGTGATGTGACACCCGCAAGATGCAACAGTCCCTTTTGAGTAGTTATCATTGGGGAATCAGGGACAGATTTCTCACCTGTCATGTATGAGATCCAAGCTCATTTCCTTGCTGGCGCGAGAACCTTTTCAACCTCCATCATGTCAGAGAAGAATAATAGGCCTGGTGCTTGAACAGCACAGACTGACTCATGATGTTTCAGTGTCATTTCAGCCCTGAGCATCTTTGGCCAGACTTCAACACCATTCCCTCACCATAGTGCGCTTATGAATCCCCAGAGGGAGGGGCAGTTTATCTGTAGCAGTTAGCAGCTGGTGTCTGCCCCAAAGACTCCAATAACCCCCAGCTAGTGTTGCCACTTCAGATGCTAGTCATTTAGCAAACAAGTCAATCATGCGCAAGGCAACTGCCAGTGACTCTGACAATGTCCCCAGTGATCCCAGATAGAGAGATGAGGGGGCAAAATGGTCATCAGAAAATTATCTGGCTTTAAGCGTTCTGCTCTAATGATTGTCACTATTAAAATTGTTTGTAATTACAAAATATCAAGGGGCATCTGGTGCCGTCCAGAGTCCACCTCTGTTCATTGATTTTAGCCCCTGTCAAAGATTGAGATTGCGTATCCGATAACTTAGTCTAGAAGCATGATCTGAACTGAGAATCTTTTACAAACACACTGAAATACGTGAGCAAATGAGCCAGTTAGACGGCCGTGTTGCTGAATTGCAAAGAAATCTGTGGCCACCCAAAAATGTTGTGAAGGAAATGAATAGCGTTTTCTCTGCTCTGAACTGGTGGTATGTCTTTGAAGATCAAGACTGCAAAAATAAAAGCTCCGTTTGAAGTAAATGTAACATGTTCCTTTACACCACATTAGAAATTCAAATTCAGTGTGAAACATCACAATCAATATTTGTATTATGCTAGCTTCTGTAAGGCAGATAAAAAGATACATATCCTTCTTTTATCTCATCTCGTCTGACAAAACTGCTTTGGATGTGGCAGTGGAGACCTAGGGGCTGACACTCTGTGGCATCAGTGAAAGAATGAGTTTGACGGCCGACAATGTTAGTGGCTTCCACAGGATTCAATTAGCTTCATAGAGATGGGAAATGTTTTAGCTTTGTAGTGTTTTTCTTTCATCATGGGTAGCAGAGTCTAGCACTTTCAAATGTTCTCCTTCAGTTTGTAGCTTTATTTGTCTGGCAATGACAAGGTTACCCAGAATAGCAGATGGAGCAACTGGAGCAGAATTTGCATTAACAAAGACTGTACATATCTTCCCAACTATTTTCCTTTGGCTAAAGCAAGGAGTCACCTGTTACAACTGCACAAGTGAATAAAGCAGAATGCATTAAAATGCTGCATTAAAAATATGAAAAGTAAGCATTACAGAATGAGAATCACATTGATTTTGTATTTGCTCAACTTTGGAAAGCAGGGACACGTCCACTCGACTAACTCATAATGTAAACAAAGTCATTTAATCATCAGTAAGTTATATAATAATACAAGAATAACTGTTTTGTTTCATTAGATATCATTAGTTCACTAGAAACCCACATTAACCCTCTGTGAAAATTCACTACTACTACCTGCCAAACAATTTCTTAAGGTGAAATTCTATGGGACTTACTCAAACACTCATGTGCCAAACGGTCACTATAGCAATGTAGCAGTCAAGTAAACAAAAAAGACATACATGCTAACAAGGTAACCCATAAATTCAAGGTTATAGTATGATGCCCACAGGCATATGTAGGCGCGCACGCACACACACACACAAAAACATATGCACACAGACATTGCTTGCACAGCCAAATACATCTGTAGCCCTGTAGTGCCCTCATTGGCAAAATCTCAGTGCCAGTCTCTTAATGAAATGCTCAATTAGGATCTTTAAATAGGTAATTATGCAATGCCTAATCCCTTAGCTCCTGGGCCCTATCTCATTTAGATGACACTTGGGCAGGCAAAAAGGGAGGGGCAAGCACTAGGGCCTTAGTTTCTGTCATCAAAGCCCCTCGGTGGTGGCACAGGCATCCTTGTTAATGATAAGGCACATCCAGGCAGTCAGTCAACAGCGACTCCCAGTGAGGGCCACTGACAGCATGGGAGATGGCAATGTCAGGCTTGACAGTGTCTTAATCATGTTTGTGAGTGTTCGGGGGTGGATTGTATTGGGTTGTGGGAGCTTGCATAGAGCATATTTCTAAGAGCATATTAGATGTAGAGCAAAAGCAGCAAAGACTATTTGTGTGATGTGGGATTATATGCCTTTCTTTGCGACAATTTCCAAGTTAATTTGACATGAAACAAGGACTGAGGGAGAGAAAAATCACTTCCAAATGTCAAACTGTGTATTTTGCTTGATGCCAGGCATTGACAGAACGGTTTTGATTTCCTGTACTGACATTTGTTTGAAGGTAGCGTTTCATTTGAGTTTCAATCTCCAAACTGGGGCTGGGAAAAAATAAGCTATTCATTCGTTTTCAGCAGCATAATAAAATGTCTTGTTCAAGTGCCACAATATACCATCACTGATGGGGAACTGCTCCTGTTGCTAACGTAGCAATCGCAAGCATTTGTCTTAGTGAAACGACAAAGGGGGAATTGTTGCTTTTGCCTTGGGGTAAACCATTGCTTTCCCTCGACTGAGTTGCACAAGCAGCCTGCACTGCCTTTAATGAGAACAATGGCTTAGCTTGGCTAAAACACCTTTCAAGGGAGTCCAAGAGCTAAGAAAAAGTTCAGCTTTTCAAACCTATTAATCAAAAGAGCCCACATCAAAGAGCTCAGTAAACTTTGGTAAGGATACTTGAACCACTGAAATACTGAAACAGCTTTCTGAACAGCTGTTCATCCCCACCCTGCATGTCCTTTGACAGTCTTATCAGGATGTAGATGGAAAAGCAGAAACAACACAATTTCACCTGTATCTGTGTATTCAGCAAAAACATCTCATATCTGTGATAATATTTTTTGTCCTGTTTCCCTCCTTGTTGGCACTGATGGATTTTCATGCAAAAAGCTTTCGATAAGCACCTGGTTCTAATGCCGCCCGTCTGTTCTTTCAGTTGTTGACTCAGCCCTTTTTTTTTTTTTTTTTTAATCAAATCTGAGTCACGGCAAAAATACCAGAGCCTTTAATACACTAAACAATGTCGCTGGCAGTGTCCTTATGAACACCAGTTTGACCAACTCTGCAGAAACTCAAGACTAGAGTGAGTCAGGATAACATTTAGGCATGATTTGAAACTTGTTGATAACATACTAGGCACAGAAATATTAACACAGCACTATTTTCACCTTTTAATTAAGATAAGATTAGATGTTTAAAATCAGCTGCCCATCAGCTGAAGCACAAAATAAATCCACATGGATTGCTGCTAAGGCCATGTGACGGGTGCAAACAAACAGATACAGCATACAGTATGCTAGGCTAATTGAAAGGAAATGCTTCCGTTGCCTTAGTGCAGTACAGCAACAATAATGTGGCGTTACATTTTAGCTCAGGCTATATCAAGGCAAATTAGCATTTAGATAATGGGAGACACTTGGCATTCTAATTATTTTGCTGCCCTATGAGTGTAGCGTGTATGCCCCGAGCGCCTCCTTACATCCTTCATGTACGCCTAAGTAGTGCATTTACATACCAAACGGCTTGGCTCGTGTACAAAAGCCACTAAAATGTCACCACCGCACAATGTACCTTGGTGTTCAATTGTTTCCAAAAGATAAGGAGGCATATTGTCGTTGACTTATGCCATATGTATTAGGGGGCAACACAATGCTGTGTTATTCAGTGATTTTCAATAAAAGTCTGTTGTGATGTTTTCTGCCGTGTCTCTGAGTGGCAGTGGAATGCTGTTGTGTCTGTTTGAGGGCTGTGTGTTTTCTAAAAACAACATAAACTCAGGCTGGGGACAACTTCCCTCTCCCGTTTTCTCTGCCTCACGGAAGTGAGATTATTCATCCTCCCACAGATCGTTGCTGTGTTGGGGGTAGATGTCAAAGTGCCAGAAGCATGTGGTGCAAAGGGTATGTGCGCCTGCTTTCTGCTTGTACGTGTCTATTTAGTGCACATGAATGCCTAGTTTACATTTGTGAGCACGTGTGTGTAGGAGTTTTAGGCTTTTTTTTTTAGGCTTCATCTATTCCATAGGATGCAGACCTGAGCACCAATTTGTGCTTTTGAGAGGTAAAGGTGTTTACATGTATCTAATTCTCTAACTCTTTTCACCCGTTTCATGTGTCATCTTTTTAGTTATCGCCCTTCAGGAAACAATACCTTTAGACTGTCAGAGTGGCCTCGCAACTATCATCTCCTCTTCAGCAGCGCTTGCTTTTTCCTCTCTTCTAGCTCTCTCTCGCGCTGCCTCTTTTAGGCGTATAGGCACAGACGGAGCGTGAGAAAAGCTGGCAGTGAGGCACATTCCCTTGCTTCCCTCCCTCTGCCTCCACCTCTCCTGCTCTCTACCCTACAGCACACTCACCTCTCCCTCCCTTCTGCCTCACATTACTATCCCCTGCCCTCCTCTCCTTTATCTCACCACCCCTCTCCCTCTCTGCCTCGTTGCTCCCCTTATCCATTATATTTCCACCCCTCTGCTCCGCCCTCCCTCACTCCCTTCTTTTTCTGGTTCATAATATGTAATATGATTTAGCCTTCCCCTGTTCATGCGGCATAAATTTAATCCCAGCCATTCCAGGTTGGCTGCTGGTGCTGCGTCTACCATTTTTCTTATCCCCCCCGCCCCCATCCTGCCACACTCTCTACTCCCAAAATAATAGACTCCTTAAGATTCAGCCTGTTTGCATGATAACAAGTTGCCCCCCTGCTGATGCACAAGGTCAAGCACGACCCAAGTGGCACATGCATGTACTACAGTAGCCGCCCACAATGTGACAAGCAAACATAGCACAAGAGGGCCTCCCAACAAGCAATCATTTGAATAGTTTACACAGCTCACACGTGTACCCAAAGGCTGATTGTACTGGATTTTATCTGCTGCCCATTGACAAGGCATTAGTGATTTCCATCAGAGTTCAATAGGTAGCATGTTTACCCGCGTCATCAAGGCCAAAGGATGTAATCCAACAGTGCAGACAAAGATGAAATGGTTTTTTGTTCGCTATAAACTCCTCAGTGTCCTTAAAGCTCGCCCAATAGCGATGTAACCTTGTGTGTGTGTGTGTGTGTTTGTTGGTGACTGTTTGTGCACTGTGTGTTTGTATGCTTTCAGAGAGCAGCACAATACGGCACTGGGATAATCAGTCACTAGACTGCAGGTCAGGGTCTTGCACTGTGGGGACCATCCATCTGAACCCAGCAGCTGATGGGAAACGTGGTGAGAGGAATGGAACAAGAGAGATACGGGTTGAAGAGAGAGGGAGAGAGAGCGAGAGAGGGAACAAGTGACGAGGTAGACCAGGTAGAGAAAAAGTCAAGGAGAAGCTGTTGAAAACAAAAAGAGCACATGCACAAGTAGTGGGAGGAGGTGGAGTGTCTGTGAGCCGATGCTACGTGGTGATTTTAGTTACTAAAGTGTATGCTCAGGGTCAGTTTGGGTGGGCTGAATTCTTATGAGGATACAACCTTGCTCTTTGCACCCACCTTGTACGGTTTTCAAATGTGGTTCTATGAAATGTGCAACCTCTATGTCCGGTGGCAAGAATGTGCGTGAAACTGAGAAACTATTACATAAAAGGCACGAGAATATCATTTGATTAATAACAGTCTTCACAAGCTAAGTGAATACATTCTATTTTACTATGTTTGTTGTGTGACATTTCAAAGTCCAGGTCATTTTGCCGACAAAAAAGGGGGGATGGCTTTCAATTCTCCCGGCACTAATTTGAAGCGGACACACAGCTTAGATGGGATTGTGATAGCTTCCTTGTCCCACAGCAGGTGCCTTTAAACCAATTATTAGACAGACAAATGTCATCAGATGCAATTAGCTTCCTGCTGTGTGTTTTATGTTGGGTGATTCATTCATAAGAAAAGATATAACCAGAGACATCAGTTTAAAGCATTGGCAACATTTGCTTATCAGAAATTAGTCAGGCTTCCAGGCAAAACCGTAAACCCAGAAAGTCAGGCGGTAACACCCAATGGATAGTTTATGACCGTGGGAGGCTTGTTTTGGGAGGTCAGGGAGGCAAGGAGGGAGGGGGAAAAAGAAAAAAAAAAAATAAGTATAGCAAATAAACTCCTCTGATGTGTGGTTGTCAGGGTCTTTCATGTGGAGGCTGCACTTGAGGGCATAGCTTAGCTTAGCTTCAGGGATGTTATTACACATGGCGGCTGATCGGGAGCGATGTGAGAAACGGCCTTGTCACTCGGTCTTAAATCACAGCATCACAGAAGAAAATAGCACTAGAGGGAAAAAAAAACTAAAAATAAGTCAAAACTGAAGAGAAAAACAAAAGGGATGACCGGTTGAGAAAAGAAAGGACTACATATAAGAAAGGGACTGTATGCAGTGAAGAGAAACAGACTTTCCACTCTGGCATTGAAGAAAGAACTAGTAGGAAAAAAAAAATAAAAGATGGCTGCAGCTACCATGGCAAACACATTGTGAGTTAACTCGAACTTAACCCATCTTGATGAGGATGTGGGGATTGAAAAGGAAGTGGGTGGGTAGCCTTTGATGAGCTTATTTTTATAAATCTGGTCATATGATGTTAAAAACCTAGGGGCACTGTGAGTGGGCGCCTGTCACAGGCAGCCCTGTTTTACGGTTAGCAAATCTGTGTAACCAGAGGAAGTGCTGGTGCCTTTTATATGCCCTTTGACTTTGAGGCATTGATGCAATGCTCCGTCCAAGAAGTTGATTCTACACCCATCCCTGCACGCTCCCTGCTCCTGAACACCTCACAACAACTGACTGATGCCACGAAAAGGGCTCGCCTAGTTCTCAAAGACAGAGAGAGAGAGAAAAACAATGGAGAAAAAACCAAGGGTAGGTCACCGACACCTACAAGGAGGGGGATGTGTGTGTACCTGTAATTATTTTACATAATGTTCACATTTGATTAATTGTAAACCTTAGTTTTATACCTCATTTTCATAATGTCATTCATAATTCAATTCAATTGTATTCATATAGCGCCAAAACAACAGTCTCAACATCTCATTGCGCTTTTCATAAAAGAGCAGGTCTAGACCGTACTCTGTGATGTTATTTGTTGTTATATTGTGATGTTATAATGTAAAGTATAGCACTGTGAACATCATTAAGCCACCCATTATGTAGTATAATTGCTATATAGATGTCCTAAATAATATATCGACATGCATCCCTTTCGGTATTCTGTAGATAGTGTGTGTAGTGACACATTATCGGCTGGTAGGTATTCATTTATTTTCCTTGGAGCTATCAAATAACTATAATCGTGGTCAAATGTTGTTTAATGTAGTCTTTTGCATAACATATCACATAAATAAGTGAAGTGATTAATACAACAATGAGCAACATATTTTTGTTTGAAAATACACACAGACACGCACACAGTGAGGTGCAGACCAGCGTAAAGTTCAATACAAGTTCATCAAAATGAAACTCTTTTCCAACATGCCATGCTTTATTTCCCAAACGTCAACTGTTGTGCCTTCATCAGGGTATTATATTGGAGAGGATTTTAATTAACGCATTGTGTCAACAGCAAAAGGAAGGCAGTGGGATCGGTGTCTGAGGCAGCCCTGAGTCTTCTCCGCCTCAGCATCACGGCAAAGAAAAAACCATAGAGATCATAGCAGTACTAGCAGTAGCCTGTGTGCTCACTACTACTGTATAGCCCAGCATATCATTGTAGTTTAAAAGTGTGTGTGTCTGCTAGTCCAAAGAAATATGGACTAGTCACGCATCATAGAAACAGATTCTTA